>CACRXK020008216.1:0-21259 GCA_902702795.2 Paramuricea clavata
ATATGAAGATTTCACATATTGGAGAAAATTTTGAATTTATACTGTATATAAACCGAATTATCCAAGACTGCACGACAGCAATGTAATCTTGTCCGATGACTGATTTCTCACAAAATATTGTTTCACATAATTCAACACAATTTATTTTGTTCTAGGGACGACACATGCTTAAAGATGATTGGTCAGCTTGTCCGAGTTGTAATTTCCCTGCCTTGTATTCCGAGATAAAAAGGTTGGTAGAAATATCTACAATAAGTTTTACCTTGAGGCCATATTACACGAGGCAATTTTGCTGCAACTAATTGCAACGCAATTTCGATAACCGAGCCATGTTATCTAAAGCACAGTCACAAGGAAATTGTGAGTATTTGAACATATTCTTTGAGGCATGAAAGAAATTGAGGATGATTGGATGAAGAATGTCGGTAGTAAAACGTGGGGTTTTGATAACATCACTCTATCCAAAAGTGCGTTGCGAGTGGTAGCAACAATTTGCTCGTGTGACACGTCAAAATTAATTTGCAGAATCATCATTGTTAGCCTTAAGTGCTTAGTCTAAATATTATACCAAAATACTGATGTTAGGGACAGTGGAAGACACAGAAAGGAAATGTTATGCTTATTGCATCGCGTTAACCAGGCTTTAATCCAGACAACAACACAACGAAAGCTTTTCAAACCAAATGATATACCAATGTCACAATGACTACACCATGAAAAGTTCGTATAGAGCTATCAGTGATGTTTAGATTTGACTTCCACTGTTCCACTATGACCATTGGTCCGTTAATGGTAGTGGAAATCAAATCTAAACTATTATCTAGTGCCCAAACTGACCTAACTTGCGAATTTGCATACTCTGCTCTGCATGGTACACGCATAAAAACGCGACCAAGGTTATGCTGACCCTAAGAACAAGTTGTCAACAATGTTGTTACAGAGTTGTTACAACTGAACAATTCTGTAGCAACATTGCTGACAACATGTTCTGAGGGTGCAGTACAAACTTGTTCAAGCCTATCGACATCAACCGGGAACAGGTTGTTCGTTTTTACGCGTGTGCGTGATTGTGTAGTATAGCTGGGGTCAGTTGTATAAACCTCTGGGGCCAGTTGTATAGACCCTGGGGGCCAGTTGTTCGAAAGCGGGTTAGCTTAATCCTAGGTTAACGAAAAACTTCAAAGCAAACTTCCTAACAGCTTAATGGTTATAAACGTGGAAATATTTTTTTAGAAATCTTGTCAGGATCAATAGAAGTTTTATTTTCTAAAGTTTTGAAATAAACAGATTTGCAGTTGTATACCCAAACCAAAAACGCGGGTTAAGTTTTAACGAGGGTTAGTGCTAATCCAGCTTTGAACAACGCCCCCTGCAGCTTCAAAAATCATGTCAAGGATTATTAACGTGTCACGGATTAACGTGACATGATTTAAAGAAAATCATATAATGAAACACTGCCTCAACTTTTTTGTTTTCCAGTTTTTTAGACGGTGGGGAAGGTGTTTGTCCAATGTGCTCAGAAAAAATAAACTTCAGCGATGCAAAGTTTATCAAAGATCCTGTTCAGTATCTGAAAATCGATGAATCAGAAGCTTGAAATGAAACATTCCACAATATATTTCTTAGATTTCTTCGTTATTTATTAATAGTTATTAATATATATATAGCAAAAGCGCTTTCAGTTGTACATAAATGTAAATAGTGTAAATCATGTGACAGTTGTTTTCAGAGATTACTGTACATTCCAATTTTACCGGTAACACACGTGATCAACCTATAAAGTAGTATATTTACAATTTTACACTATGCAGTTCGGTCTGGTTAATCTTATATGTATAGTCTGGTTTTAATATATTAAAAAAACAATGATTAAAAGTGATTGTGCTTTTTCTATACATTTATACTGTACTTCAAAATTAAAATCTGTATACCGGTAATTGAATACCAGATCTTCATTCACTTTTAAGTTCAAAAGTGGAATATTTCGGCCAAAAAAGGTGGACGATGTATACTTGGAAAATCTCATATAATATACATGACTTGCAGTAGTTTTTTAATCTAAAGCTTGATTGCATGGGAATATTGGCAAAAGATGGACCATGTATACTGTGCGAAATACAGAATGTTTCGCATAAGATACTTGATCTGCAGTATATTCTTTATAGATTAAAACTTCAGTGGAATACTCGGCCAAAACACAGGATGTCTCATGTCTACATTCATGTTAAAGTGTAACTGTAGAGAAGTTTCTAAACTTTCAATATCGTGGGCTGATCGACCATACAATGTTTTCATTTCTTGAGTTCGTAAAACACCTTGTTGTTGTGTTGGCGGTACTGTCGTTGCTTCAAGGGCGATCTCATTCACTAAAGAAAAAAAAAATGCTTGTTTTACCAATTCCTAAAAAATATGCACCCTATAAGCACTGAGATATATACAGTATTAAACATTGAAGCACTATAATGAAATGGCTTCAGGTGCACACTCTGCGACGTCATCAACCTATATGAACAAGACTTGTTTTGTGATTGGTAGATTATAACAATGAAGCACAAAAACCTAAAAAATAAATTTTCTAGAACAAAGCATGTTCATTTAAGGTTGTTGCTTAATAACCCACACTCTCCAGTCAAACGCAAATATATTCAGAAAACATAATTGTACCCAGGTTGTTTATGCAGATTGGTGCCGCGCACCGGTCTAGTTGCTAAGATTGTAAGTTGTTATTTTTATTTACCTTCAATGTAATCATCTGTTCGTGCCTTCGCAACTTCTTCTTCCTTTTGTTTTTCTAATAAATAATAAATCAAATCATACAATCGAACCTAAGACACCTCGCTAACCGGACACCTCTCTAAATCGGACATCTTTCTAAATCGGACACTTCTGATTCGGATACCGAGCTCTAATTCGGACACCTATCTAAAGCCGGTTTTCCACTTCAAGCGTACAGTACCGAAACGTATCAAAAACGTTTTCAAATTTCAAAATTTCGTGAATGTTGATTGGTTAGTACTTCTGTAGTACGCCAAAAAGTTGACTTGTGACGAACTTTTTATTTTGTTACGCGAATACACCCGGAAGTACGTGGATTTATAAATCTCTTTTAATCTGCGCATGCTCACCAGTACGTTTCGGTACGATACGATACGGGCGAAGTGGAAAACCGGCTTAATTCGGACACCTCTCTAAATCGGGCACCTCTCTAAATCGGACATCTTTCTAAACCCGACCCTTCTCTTAAGGCCCATTTCCACTCAGGAAAATTTTCCGCAGAAAGAAAATTTTGTACAATTTGATTGGCCGGCACAAATTTTCCGTCGGAAAAAAATTTTGAAGTTGAAAATTTTCAACTTTTGACAATGATATTTTCTGAAAATTTTCTGTCCGTGGAAATTTTTCTTGAGTGGAAATGGGCCTTTAACCGGACACACTCTAACTCGGACACCTCTCTGCACATTGCGAAATTGTCTATTCGAAAAATAGTATACGAAATATACAGTCAAACTTCTCCTTATGGACACCTTTCTAACACGGGCATTTCTGTAATACAGACAGTTTCCAATGTCAGTTTCCAATGTCAGACTGCCTTCTTTCCCCCAAAACTGATGTACAGAATTTTAATTAGGATTCAATGTAGACTATTGCTGCACAGATATGTACAGTACCTGCATACATAAGATACAAGGTGTGCATCACAATGGGCCCTAATTCACAATCGCAAAGATAGTGTGGCAGCTCAGTTGAACAACAGACTGTCCAAAATTTGCCATTATGAAATGTGCATTAATACAGTAATCTGCATAGCGAAGTCACACATTTATGTTATTGTACATTATGTACTTCACTCACAGACTGCATAATTCCCCCAGCAAGTTAAGTTATGTATCATGCATTAATGAGTTAATTTCGCATACAGTTTACTCTGCCGGCAAAGCAAAACGAACTTTTGCTCATTTCTCATCCAATTGTCATCCCAATTTAACCAAAATTTAATCAATTTGTCCTTGGTAAATGTCCAAAAATTTGCGTGATAATACGATTGAACCTTTTTAAGTTATGATCATGCTAACAGACAAACAAACACACATTCTACCATTATATTAGAGCTTAGTTTAACATCTTAAGATTCGTTGACCTATGCCACTTCAGGTGAAATAATATTTTTTCACAATTCGTATTTTATATCGTTATAATTGGATGATATATAACTTAAATTATTAATAGTAATATACACATAACAAAACATGACTCGTCAATCACGACTTACAAATTTCACGAGTCGTTAAGTGTGACAGTATTGGACAACCATCCCTGACTGAGGTAATAACTTAAGCTCCTCGTTCCTTCATCTCTTCGAATTTTGGAAAAAAGATAACTTAAAGAATATTGTAGTTATTACTGAAGGCTGATTTCCATTGATGCGTTTTTCGTACGCATGTACACACACGTAAAACTTTGAATCCTTCTATTTTTTAAATATTTTACAAATAAGTTAACAAATGCATATTAAAACTTGTGGAACACTAAATTCTGTTGCTTTATTTATTTAGTTATTTCATAAGTAACATTTAAACGGATTTAAAGTTTTACATGCGTATTACGTACCTATGAAAAACGCAACCACAGAATAAGGTACACAGATGATTCATCATCAAAATGCTGACGCCATGGTCCTGCCCAGAGCGTTTGAGGGGCATTCCCCCCTGGGCGTTTGAATATTATCAGGAAGGTGAATGCCTCTCAAACGCGCACTGGCTACTAGGGCCATGGTGTCAGCATTTTTACGGTTACACCAAAATCATTGGAAAATCATACGAAAACCAAGAAGTCGGGCTTCTGTATGACTTATTCTGTGACACAACAGTGGAAATCAGCCTTTAGTCAATTAGATCACTGCAGAGCATGCCCATTATAAGCCTCATACAGTCAGATTTCCTCTCCAACATCAAAATGAACCTCCTCACAGGCATCTCATACAGTAGTTCACCTGGGCTGCTTGGGCCCCTTTACAAAACCCATCTACAATTTTTAGTCAGTACCTAGTGTAGATGTGACCAAAATCCTGATTTTAACCCAGTTGCTGAAATCAGGCCAGACTTTGTTTTGTAATTATAGAAATATGATAATTATCGAAATATTGAATTTACCGCAACCAGTTTATTGCTCTCTTTGGAGAAAATGTGCTTGCCCTCTACCCATGTCATTGAAATAAATTAATCTGGAAATCAAGTGCTGCATGCCGAGGAATGCCCCTATCATCCTGGCAAAAATTATTGTGGATATACAGCATGCACAAAATACAAATACCTGCCATACTGAATACATAAGTGCAAAAACGTTCCCCCTCCCAGTCCCTCCCCCCGTTCAATATTAAAAGCTTATAAATTGGTTAAGTGAAAGCTTGTGACTGATGCCTGTTAAAACCAACATTGTAGGGGGGAGACAAAAATGCCAACATGTGTATCTGAACAGTTAGTAATACTTTAGTTTATATCTAATTGTCCATGGATTTTTTGCCATGATTGTAGGTCTGGGTGCAGGGAGTCTGGGCTGTCTACTCCCATCTCACCACAAGTCTGTGATGAAATACATATGTTGAAGCCCCCAACTTACTTCTTTGTTCTTTATGTCTTGCTGATTGCTCAAGAAACTTTTTAAAATCATTGTTCAATTCCATTTCAAACTCATCATCATCGTCACTGCCTTCATAATCTGACATTTCTTCAATATCTTGTGACTTATCATTACCATCCATGCCATCACCATTCATTTCATGAGAATTAAATAGTGATAAAGAATTGGTAATAAAATTATTCGTACTAATACGAGAAGTGTTTGCCTGTCTATTTGTCAACTTATATACTCGTTCTTCTCTCAGTCGTTGCTCTTCAACACAAGTTGTGCACCATGTTGTTGTTGCATAATTATTTTCCACATCAGTTCTTCCACCCTGGTAAGCACCATGTTGATAATACCACCACCAATTGTACCACATGTTTTGAAAGTAGTTTTGTGTAGCAGGGTTGCGTTGATTTGAATGACCAAGATTTCCCCTACTTGGTTCAGATGAATTAATACAGCATTCACATTCCTTAGCTGACATATTTTAACAGAGTGTCTTATACTCTGGTCAAAACTGAAAGCCTTAATTATGGAAATACTGTTAAAGCACAGAATAAAGTTCTGTGGTTAAAGTCTGTAATATCACAGTTTCATCCACTTCATCCACCTTTTTATGACGTATCCAAGTTTATCGCTGGCTCAATTTCCATATTTCAGAAAACCAATTTATAACATTTTTCATAGTTTCAGGCATCGATATGATATCAATGGTTTCAGGTAACATTTTAACAGGTTTAAAGGTGAGTGCTTTTACACTACATTTCCAAAACCAGTTAAAACTTCACAATTTTAATAAAAAAGAAAATATTTAGCGCTAACAGCGCTTGGATAAGCTTATACAGGCTTATATGGCGTATCACACTCAGTGATGACACGTGTCATCACGTAATGCGGGCTCAATCACTTCGAGGACGACCAACTAACTAAATTTAATATACGAAGAACAACAAGAGAAATTCCAATAAATACTTTTTAGTTTCAAAGTTTTATTTCTGATGATCCTAACAACATGATGGGTCCATTGCCGTTAACGTGTGCTACATGTGGCAAAGAGTTCAAAAAAGTTTCGCGTCTGCAAGTGCATGTTCGAATTCACACTCAGGAGGTGAGGCAGTTGATACTTGATAGCAGCGAAAATTTCGATTATCTACGAGTCAAAGCTTTTGATTATAATTTTGTAGTTAGAACATATATGCTATATACTTATGTTTATTGTTTTCCCTCCGTGTATCTCTGTTTAAATGTTTAGAATTTTTATTTTCAATATTTTTTTATTCAATATTTGCTAATTTGCGCGCCCAATGACGTCGAAGAACGTTGATGTGACGTCCAGTCAGGCTACCAATTTTAATGGTAACCGGTCGTTTCGCCAACGAGTCGTTTCGCCAACTGTTAGTTCGCCAACGTCTCGGGTCGATTCGCCAACGTTTCCTCACGTTCTTATGTCAGTTCGCCAACGCAACGTTTAATCATGGATTGTAAAATAAACAATCCATGGTTTACAATTATTTTACAATCCATGGTCATTTAATAGTTCATGTCTTTATAATGTGAAACCATGAAACACAAACAATGTTTGTAGAAAATATGTTGGAACGTTGGCGATCAAAAGCATCACTAGCTGTGTCTAACCTTGGTTATTGTTCTATGCTCTATTGTGGAATTTTGTTAGTGCAGAGTATAGTTAATCTTCATATTGTTGTTTGAAAACTCTTCAGTTCTGTTACTTGAATGGTATATCATATGCATAAAAACTTTCACATTTCGTGAGTTTAAGGCCCTACGAAAAATTACTTGTTTAGCGTCCGCTGATTAAACCTGTTTTACACCGTCTAAAAATAAATATCGGGAGAATTCGCTATTTCGGTTATTCTTTACAAACATTAATAGATTTATATATCCATGTATGAACTATGTAACGTTGGCGAACTGACATAAGAACGTGAGGAAACGTTGGCGAATCGACCCGAGACGTTGGCGAACTGACAGTTGGCGAAACGACTCGTTGGCGAAACGACCGCAATTCATTTTAATACACGATTTTTCAATCTGGGTTGAAAGATCTCATCGTGCTGCTTTTTTGTTGCATTTACCTGGGTTTGACTGCAACACTCAGCATTTGTCTTCAATCCGGGTCAGCTTGAACCAAGTTACCTGAGTTGGCTATGCATGCCTCGATTGATTTTATTTAAATGTGACATCCAGACTGGAAAGTTTGGAAATTGCGCACCAGAGATTTCGAAAATTTAATAGTAAATACATAGAAAGCATCAAAATTGCGCGCCGGAGATATCCGCCGCGCGATACAAACTTTCCACACTGGTATGACATTTGGTTAAATCCCAGCGTTGCCATCGGAATCTCGAAAATGAGGCTTTGTAGCCAAGGTGACAACTTTTCTTGTCAAAAATCATGAAGTTTGATAAAAAATGCAGTCTGGTCTTTCATTACTTGCTATTGAGCACCAACACTTTACCCTTGACGAAGGCATTATACAGAGTAAAAATTAAATATTGTAAATATCTAAAACTTAAATTTAATTCTTATTTACATCATTCTGTTTTTTCCATTTTCTTCAGAAACCTTACAAGTGTTTTCATTGTGATAAGGCATTTAACACAAAAGATGAAGCAAAAAAGCACATGATTGCCCATTCCAATAATACTATTACATGTATCAGGTAAGTAAACAGTAAATGAAGAAATAACTTAAACCAACTGGAAAATACACAACCAAACAACCCCATTAAAATAGGTCTATAGCTTCCCCTGTAGGCAGACAAACCGAGAGAAAAAATGGATGCTTCTGATGAGCAAGGTTTAGAAAAACTAGTGTATTTCCAGCCTATATAATAACAAAATGTTGTGGTGAGCACATTTATTTCAAGTCCTTTATTTTTTAGTTGTCCTGCAGAAGGGTGTCCAAAGAAGTTCAAACTTGAGAGAACATGGAAACGACACTTTGAGAGCGCACACACCTTACACAAGGTAGTTTATATTATGGAAATTTGTGGGGAAATGTATTAAATCCACATGGGCAGTAAAAATAGATTAACCATTTTGTTGGGAATTTCACAATGACTTTTAACAACCCGGCAAACAAAACGAGAGAGAAACACCCTTTTAATTTAAAGTGTAAAATAGTTTTTAATAATTGAATCAATCCGCGGGGGCAATCCATCTTTTGGCACATCGTACTTGTCAAGTAAAATAACCTTTTATATCAAGCTCAGATATTTTGTCAAGTTGTACCAATTTTTATATCAAGTTTGCTTTTTTATATGCTTCTGATCAACTAACGCCTAGTGTCCCTGGACGGTAAAATTGGCGCGATGTTGCAAGTTATTAATTTTTTCTAAGTTCGCCTCCTGCAAAATGGCGCAGAGTGGAGTTTTAAGAAATAGATTTACAATTCCAAACCTTAACGACGTTTTCAAAATTTCCTTCGTGTCATGTACAGTACTGCCAAGAAATAACTTATCAAAAACCGCGTCCAAGACGCGGGTATCTTGCGTCCACTGTGCGTCCACGGGCACCCGCGGGTGCGTCCGTCCTGCGGGCGTCATGCGTCCGTCGTGCGTCCACTGTGCGTCTGCGGGCGCTTGCGGGTGCGTCCACTGTGCGGGCGCCATGCGTCCGCTTTGCGTCTGCGGGCGAGGACGCAGCTGAGAAAGAGTTCTACTCGTAGATCGTCGGAAATTATCGCTTTTCATAAACAAACCGTGGGCGTCGGAAAATATTCATGTTAGCGATTTCACACCACGTTTTTATGCTTATACACCAGCGTTACAAACGTAGAATCCTAGATATTTATATTTCTAATATTAAACTTACCGTGAAATTTCAGAATTTGTGCTTCGTAAAGTTCCTTTTCGTATTTGATCTCTACTTTCGCACCTTCGTATAACGTTTGGTTTAAACCCAGTAATCTTTTAACGTTTCCGGTTGGCAAAATGCACGTATGGTTTTATATTTTCTTCGAAGAAACCCAAAATACGTTTTGGTTGACAAGTAAGCGATCGATATCTCATTTTATTAGTCTGATACTAGTGATAGTAATACGGATCGAGTGATATTAGTCTGAGCTCTTCACTTCAGCTTTAGCGAATTATACTGCAACTTTGAAAATCAAGCGATGAGTCACGTCATTGAACCGTGTTGAAACACAAAGACTGTTTCCTGGACATGTAAAGGTATTCCATTAAGGGATTAAGAGAAGTCATTTATCCAGAAATTATATGGTAATTATCAATTTATATGACATATCACCATGTGCATTTACTGTTTTGGAAAAACAACACAAACTTGTTGCTGTAAATAAAATTATATAGTGGCTCGTAGTAATGGTATTTTATATGAAAAATCAAAAACACTATATATATTGTAAATGAGCATCTTCGTTTTAATATACTGACGAGTTACGGAGACATAACATTATTCAAATACAGAATTGCATATAAACTAATCGGCAATCTTCTACGAGGTAAGTCAGAATTTGAGTAGCAAATGAATGTGTTGCGAGATATATACTCGTTGTAGTTGTGATCTTACTGAGTTTAGTATATGTGTCTACATTATATTTATATATTGTTTATGTCTATTTTACGCTCCAATATACAGTCATATACGCTTCAATCTCGACTCAAGTATGTGTGATTGCATTGTGAAAGCACTACGCTTACTGTAGTATAACGTATAACATTATAAAATGGTTATACTAAGTGTAACGCTTAGGTTAAATGAAACTCGATTTCGGATTCAACTTTTTATTCTTTGCTTCTCCGATCAATGACACTGATCTGTATTCTCACGACAAACTACGAGTATGATGCAAATATTAGTTCGTTTTTCCGATTATGTTACGACGACTGCGTCCAAGCGGACGCAGTTTTTAACTAGAGGCCGGACGCGGGCGCTTTGGAGGCAGGACGCGGGCAGAGCAGACGCAAGACGCGGGCGTCGTGGAGGCCGGACGCGGGCGCTCTGGAGGCAGGACGCGGGCAGAGTGGACGCAAGACGCGGGCGCTCTGGAGGCAGGACGCGGGCAGACGCGGGGACAAGTTATTTCTTGGCAGTACTGTATATACATTGCCCCACGTTCGAGCAACACAGACTTGGATAGTATACAAATAATGAAATGTTTATGAGTGCAATCGTAAAAAATATTTTCATGAGGTGAAAGATGGAATTTTCCATTCTACCAGGTGACAGCCGAGCGTGCAATGATACACGTACCAAACACGTAGCATGGTAGCAAAATGGGAATTTTAATTCCATATCATGTGATCATAATCAGCCAATTAAATGGCCAGAATTTAATGGCGTTATATAATGTTGATATCTTTTGTGATGTTCGGATGAGTTCGTGAGCATCTAGTATAGTAAACATTAGGGTTGGGCGATATTAAAAAAATCATCTCACGATTATTGTCAAGGAAATTATCACGATATTCGATAATATCGCGATAAATGCAACAAAAACAATGACCCCTTTTTTTCAATTTTAATTAGTATCAAAGCATAGTAAGCTTATAGATAAGGTAATATGAAGGCTTTTTTTAGTCTATTAATATTGACTGTTCATAAACCATAACTGTCCATGCAGTGTCTACTGTGTCTCCGCTGGCACAAATGCCGTGGGCACACAGCGCAGGCAATTAGCAGATTAATATATAAATATCAGTTAGCTTTTGTATCGTATTAAATTCGTATAAAATAGTTTGAATTCTTTTAAAAACTATATTTCCAGGAATTGAATGATTTTTTTACGATTTTATAACAGCTATATGCACATGCGAATCATTGAGCATGACGATAATTTCGATATATTGTCCCTCAAGTTTCTACCTTCGATACGATAATTGCGATTGAAAATATCGCGATAAATCAAAATATCGAAATATCGACCAACCCTAGTAAACATCATGAACACACATCACCATTACCACAATGTTTTGAACAGTTAATGCAAATTGTCCGTAATACAGGTTGTGGGCCTATGATGCAAAATGCGCACAAAGGAAATTTTAAAAACGTCGTTAAGGTTTGGAGATTGGAATGTAAAATCTATTTCTTAAAAGTCCACTCTGTGCCATTGTGCAGGAGGGAAATTTAGGAAAACAAGTAATAAAACAACATCGTGCCAATTGTTCCATATTTGACAGAAAAATATTGTTTGTCAAAAAATAAATAATGTATAAAAAAGTGGTGCACTTACAAAATATTTGATATAAAAATTCGTTTTCTCAATGACATAGCTAATGTTTAACTTGATATAAAAAATTGTGTAACTTGACAATTTTTCACCTTCGGAAAAGTATATTTCAGAGGATGTAATTCCTTATGACCATCTTCCCAAAGTTGAAGCACATAATTTAGGAAACGACCACCTGTGAAATAAGAACATAAGACGTTGCGAGTGAATAGCTCGAACCGCTGCATGAGCCAGCGGGAGAATGAAAACGACGAGATGACTAGAAAACGCATAATCTATTCGAAACTGACAAAATGCATACATTATAATACGCTGCGATACCATTACCAAGAGCACTATTGACTGAGAGCCCTATACTGTTATTATAAAATAAATCTAAAACAATCATCCAGGGATTAGCACGGACAACCTGCACATATTAGTTCTTACAGTATTTTTTCTTTTCGTCTTAGTGTACATTTGATGGATGTGAATTGGCATTCAACAAGAAAAATAAGTTGAAAAAGCACTTAGAAACTCATAATGATGGCAGATACCTAAAGTATGACATCCTCCTATTAAATATTTTTCAATCTGAATAATTCAGAAGCAAGTTTTCCTAAACTTTATTCACGCTTCTTGTATTTTTTGTTGAAGGTGCACTTATGACGGATGCACATCAACGTTTTTGAGAAAAAGACATTGGTTACGTCATATAAGTAATCATGAAAAAGGTACACATACTATAGTATTATAAATAATTTGGGGAATAGGCGAGCACGCGAGCACTGCTCGCAGGAAATGTTAAACAGCTGCTGCAGAAAATTCGTTTGAATGCAGATTTACTATTGATAATTTGAAGGAAACCTTAACACCCATGTCCCACCATGGGCGCAACAACATATGGTTGAATTGACAGACATTATTCCTTGAATTTAAGGCCATACATGGTCAGCTAGATCTAGCACAAAAATACTCTGTTGGTCTGCAGGAAATTTTTGTCTCCAGGTTGTGCTCCAAGGAAGAAAATTCTTTTTTCCTTCTCTGTGTAAGATATGTAATATCAATGGTGTCATCCATACTTTCATTCTGATACCTCATGTATGTATACATCTCTTAATGATCCAACTGCTTTTTATTTGTATGTCATGCATTCTCAAACGGCACATTGTTTCTTCGGCTTTTCCTCCAAAGTTTTCTGATAGTGAAACAGGGTCTTAGCTAGGATTTTCGATTTTTGGAGTGTTTCTTAATTTCTAGGTAGTGTACCTGCCAATTTCCGAGAATAGCCCTAAGCTGGGCTAAGCACCACTTTTGATTTAGGCTTATATCTAAACATAAAAACATATTTGAGTAGCAACACTCTACAACTATTATGTAAATAATCAAGCCCCGGGTGTGATGTTCTGGTACTTCTTTGCTTTCAACCAAGTACCACGAAAGTACACGGAACTCTTGCTATCTGCGTACTTACTTTTTGCTTGTACCTTATGACGTTTCCAAGCCCAAGGTATTCAAAACTCTGGTAAACAAACCAATGTCATTTTCATGGACATATCAAAGGCATTCGACAAGGTCAATCACGCTGCTCTTATTAACAGAAACTAACTCAGAAACTACAATATTAGTGGATCTCTTCTCGATTGGTTTTCCTCCTATCTGTACGACGGGTAACAGCGCGTTACTACTCTCCGATCCTTTTCCTCCTTTATGTCAATGACCTGCCTGACGTTGTTAAGAATTCTACAACTGCATGTTTTGCTGACGATACAACGAGCGGAACGAATCCAAAGAAGAGCCACCACGTTTTTGTTGAACCTTCCATATTTATGCAACGAGGCTTACCGTGAAAGGCTTCTCAAGTTATATCTAATGCCAATATCGTATTGGCATGAATACATGGACCTTGTGTTCTTTTTTAAAGCTACCAACAACCTTCTAAATTTTCCAGAAGAATGAAGATGTTCTTCCTCAACAGTTAGTTCCAACGAGAGTAACGAGATCATCCGGTTCTAAAGGCATAACGTTTCTCTAATAGATCTCTGGACTTACACGTCGAACGTTTTGCCAAGTACAGTAAATAAACATGGTGTTTTCCAGAATACAAAAAGTTATATTAATTAGCATGTAAACTACAGTTTAAAGAACTTACGATATTGTTTTTGTTTCTAGAGTTCAACTGCACGATTTTAGGCTGTGAGGTGGTTGTCAAATCGTGGTCGGAATTTAGAAAACATCTTAAAACACATAAAAGTAAGTGTAACCAATGGCAATATCTTGTCAAGTATCCCGTAGTTTATTAGTTGTTTAAGGTAGTAGATGCATTACGTTAAACCATTTTTTGTATCCAGTAACAGATTTGTACAATATTTGAACTTTTATGCAATATTGACATTAACACCTTCAGTACGGTAAAACTTTCGGAAAATTGATAATAAATATTATTCATCATAAAATACATGTTATGCACTAGATAAAACATGAGCAGCCGATCTGTATCTGATATACAAACTCGAGCCGAAGGTGAGAGTTTGTATATCAGATACAGATCGGATGCGAATGTTTTATCGTACTTAAAAAATGACCCATCTTACGAGTTCATTGGCGAAGTAATTTTAAAAATAAACATTGTCTAAGCCGAGAAAATCAAAGCTGAAGTTTATGTAAATCAGGACAAATCTTTATCCGATTTACAAACATTGATTAAACATTCATTTCTTTTGAATTTTCCTCGTGAATTATTAATGATTTTTTAAGTGTGATTTAAGTCCCGATATCGTCAAAACTATATAGCGACAAAATTAGCCTTGGTAACATTTCAGGATACAAGCTCTTTAGCTGTTCGAGTTGTACGTTATACTAAGATCCCGTTTACACGGTACCGGACGAATTTAGGACCGGTCTGAAATTCGTCCCTTTCGGCCGTGTAAACACACGAGAACTACGGAACTGGACGAATTTGAGACCCCTACAGGACGAATTCGCGTGTAAACAGGCGAAAAAGGACGAGTTTCAGACCGGGCCCAAATTCGTCCGGTACTGTGTAAACGGGGTCTAAATCACTCACCCGTGTACAGTATTTGTGGGAATCCAAACGGAATTTAGTAATGTAAGCATGTTGTATCTTTTGTTTTCTTTAGAAATACATTGTAAAGAATGTGACGTTGTCTGCCCTCACGAAACTGCGGTAATTCAATATTCTGTTTCAAACTGTTTGTAAAGAGTATATCACTGTACTTGGGGCATTGCAGGATCAAACTACTTAAGTTCTTGCAGGGGTGCATATTGTTACCATTTGCTCTTCCTCCGGGTGTGTGGAGAAAGAGTCAGGGATTTGGGGAAGAGAGTGACCCTGAAAGAGGAAAAAGCAGGGAAGAGGGAGAGAAAAGTAACGGAAATTGATGGAAATATGATTTTCAATAAAAAGTTGGATTTTTCTTTCAACTATACAATTTTTGTTCTGTTTAGGGACCGGTCATAAAGTAACTGCTAGGGTGGGCTGGAGTGATTTGGGATGGGCCATGGAAACTCCTTGGGCAGTTTCGATTAGTACTAAAAGTAAACAAAACTGTCCAAATTATCAAATGCAAATGATGCTATATCGAAGCCCGTACTTTGTTTTATACAGTACAACAACAACAACAACAACAACAACAACAACAACAACAACAACAACAACAACAAGTGGTCGAATCACAGCAAATACAACCAACTGGAGAGCAGCTCAGTATCGTAATTGGTGATGAATGTGTTGGTCAAGCTTGGTGGAATTATGTATGTCAATACAGTGCCGGTGTATATTTACAATGTTCATACCTGCAAGTTTTTTTATTATAAAAGTGTATTTTCCCAATTTAGATCGGGTGGGATGGGTCATGAAATAAATTTGGTAAGATTAGATGGGCTTTGAAATTTTTATCTACATCCTAAGATGGGTCACGAAAATTATTGGCAAAATTTGTGATTTACCTTCAGCCCACCCTAGCAGTTATTTTATGACCAGTCCCTTACAAGATTTCACTCTCGACCTCCAGAATTCAATATTTTTCTCCCAAGTTGTGCAGGAACCAATAGCATGATGAAATTATTGGCGTCAGCCTCACCACTGGTCAAATGGACTTTAAAACCCAAGTATTCGCTACTCCTGATCAGTCTTCAGTTATCATTTTTTTCCTGATCGCTCCAGGATAGGGAAAGAAAATTACCCTTCCAGAATTGTAAGAGGGGAAAAGTAACCCCACTGGTGTTTATATACACCCATGCGTTCCTGTTATATGTTACACTGGAACCTCAAATTCGGCCTAACAGCTCGCGTTGTGTAAACGAACTCTAAGGCTATGTTTACATTGTATCGGATCGGTTTTTGCTTCGTTCACGAAACGTTACGGCCCAAGTGTAAACAGCTTCCGCCCTCGCCCATCTAAATACAAAAATATTATAAGTGAGCAAGCTATACCCGCAAATAAGATTAGAATAGCAAGTTTTTGTTTCCCAGATGCCATCTTGAGTCACGCGTTGAACTGAAAATTGCTCCGATTTGTGTTTACGTTACAATGAGAGCGTTGCAAAAACCGATCCGATACACCGCGCACCACTTCGAAGAGCGAACCGCCGCACCACCGGTCCGTTGCAGAAATTGAGACGATAACAACATTTCATATGTAAACAGAAGCCCTATCCGGTATGGTTTTTGCGTCGGACGCAAAGTGATCCGATACAATGTAAACATAGCCTAAACTAAGCTTCCATTGTCTATACTTTGTACCCAGGCTCCTTGGTTGGCTGCGTGGGCAGCGGGCGTAAGACACGTGACTGCGCTACTCGGAATTCCGTGGTTGGCGCCGAATTTTGCGGGTTTTTTCTTGTGGCAAACAGTGTATAAGCGCCCTGGTTGCAGCATGCAAACCAAAGCTCTTGGGCACAAGGCAGACAAGTGATGCCACAGCACCTCGTTTTGTTTATTCTACTAAACTTAGTTATATACTTAAATAACAGTTGTATCTTTTATGATTTTAGTTTAAAAATCATTGTAAAGATGCACATCATTCACCCAAACCAACGATTTATTGTCCTTATGAAGGCTGTTCTAAAACATATAGCAGGGTAAGTGTCTGTTTATATCAAAACACGAGTGATAGAACTCATGAACTTAAACGAACGCTAAGTGTATATTAGAGTTGCACCACCTGCATAATAACCTCGTTTAAGCCACGGATTGTGCCACACCACCATAACACCAACAACAACAACAACAACAACTAAAACAATTCTAAAAACGACAATAATAACAACATAAACATTGTCAGTAACAATAACTCATGCTTCAGCAAAAACTACATGTACATTCAAAATTTGACGTAGATATCCTTTCCAAGAATTTGATTGGTGAGCCAGATGATATCATGCATGTTCAGAAAAGTATATTTTATAAATTGAATGAAATTTATTTGATTAGTGAACGAATAAATCTGTGAAATAGTATATACAGCAATGAGCGGTCATGTTGTCTCGATGAAACTTTCGTATTCTTCGGTAATCCTAAATACGTGAATAAAAAAAAAATAAAAAACATGAAGGATATTAGGTGAGAAAAATAAAAAAGTGTGAATCTGAAACACATCTTGCATCACTAGTAATGATGAAAATCCGCGCTCACAGATCGAATGCTTTGCAATTATAATTCGACAAACGTAAACAAATTTTAAATATAACCTGGACAATTGCTTAAAGTAGTTCTCCAAGAAATGGTATTTGTTATTCTCTAGGGGTCAAATCTCAACCAACACATTCGTACTTGTCATAACGGTCGGACATTTGATTGTCAAGTGGAAGGATGTGGCAAAACGTTTCGTCACAATGTAAAGTATTCCCTTACATTCATTCATGCTTCATCTTATTTAAACTTTAGCTCATTAATTCTTAAAATTAACACGGTGTATAGTTTACAGACTATGAATATTGTGTATCTTTTACAAATATTTTCGACATTAATATCGTGTATATTTTACAGTCAAGTTTGAAAGAGCACATGGCTTCACACGAGGTAAAATATATTCTTTTTATTTACTTCATAAGATGAACTCTTCTTATCAACTTTTGGTTGCTTTCAATTTACTATCATCAATTTTTCGGTTGCCGAAAACGTACGATCGACAATCTATTGGTGCATTCACTCTAAAAATATACGAAATTACACCGCCTTCTGTAAAGTACGTCATCTCGGCTATATAGAGTCTCGTTTTCGTGATTGAGACGTTGGGCTTTCGGTATTGAGTTGGCCTGATAGGTTGTAATTACATTATGTAAATTGGGTTTGGAACACTCACTTGCAGATGCATGTGACTTGATGAAGGTTACTTGCTGACATATACTGTCGTCTTACAAATGACGTACTTTTTTATCTTAAACTTCATCTCAATTGGTATGTTTTAAACGCAGCGAAATAACAAAGCACGGCTTAGCGCTACCTGCACGAGCATGGACAAAGCTCAGGTTAGTCCTACAGTACATGACCTCCAAGGAAACGGAAACTGGCTAAGAACTTACAGAATTCATACACGTATCTTCTGATGTTTCACTCCTATTTTATAGCTTTGTCCATAGGCATTTTCAGCATTAAACTTCTGTTCTGTTCTGTTCTTAAACCAGATGTTGCAGATAATGTTGTGTGCTTTCATGTAATTTAAAATTGAATCAGTTGTTTTAAGATAGATCAGAGGTGTAACCTAACACTTGCCCGGGGCAAGTGGATATCATGACGGGCAAGTAAACGTTTTATCTTGCTTGCCCGATTGGGCAAGTTGCCTTGCCACAAAAAGCTGGGCATCTTTAAGTTTATGTTTTCATTGTCGGATAAATTTTTTATAGTACATGTACTTGATTCAAATTTTGTTTTTTTGTGGGCCAAAGCTAGATCTGAGGCAGTATATAACATAGCCATATAGAGCATTGGGAGAACGGGTCCACATGTTGTCCCCTTAATTTATACCCCCTACCTAGGCACCCCAGTGGCCATGGTCTGATTGGCAAGTGAATTTTATTCGGGGCAACTAATTTTCATGTCCAACTTGCCCTGAGGGCAAGTGGTCAAAAAAGTAAAATTACACCACTGTGGATATTGTACTGTAGATTGGTGATGGCTTTCTTTTACCCGAGATGAAAGTACGAATCGGAATGTGTATAATTTGTTTAGTTATCGTCTTTCTTTATACAGGCTGGAACTAAGAAGACCAAGAGAAAACGTAAAAGAAAATCTTTAGCTGCAAAACTTGCGAGATATAACGGTGAGCTTTGTGATCTTCCTGTAACCTATGTGGACCCAAATGACGATAACGCCTCAGTTTCTGATGAAATACCTAGTCAAGAATGTTATTATGTTTCTATGGATTCTTTATCTCATAAAGGAGACAAAGAGGAAGGAAAGTCCGTTGAAGATAAATCGTCATGTCCAAAACGTGTACCAAAAACTTTAACAGAACGACTACAGATGATTATAAAGGACAGCCAATACCATGTTAACGAGTCATGTTCCACTGAAAGTAATTCGGAGAGCAATTTATCAAAAGAACATACACAGGTTTTAGAATGTTCTGCGTCTTCTTGAATTTGTAACCAAGGTTGTGAAAATTTTGTTTCCTGCGAACATATTTTCCCGGTATGAACATAGCGATTAGAAAAAAATGGAGAGGGGGATTGCGGGATAAATAAATCGATATTTAGAATAAACTTGCGACCAAGTGGCCTATTGCGACCAAGTGACGCAGCGGCCTTTACAGTTACACTAGTTTTGCATCAATTCCACATTTTCAACACCAAATTAAAAACAAATTAGATCACATATGAATATTTTTCACCTATATAAGCATGCCGTATAAGCTTTTTGTTACTAGAAGATTCAATTACAGTACATCCGGGATAAGAAAAATTTGGTTCCCAGGCTCCATTAGCAAACTTTTTCCTTAATTTATTCCGCAACGCCCCCAGAGAGCTCAACCTCGCACCCAGACCTTTTCCTCTGACGCTCCTACCTCAAAGAAAGTGTTTGTGTACCAGGTTGTATACTCTACATAGTATTTATAGTACCGTATTCAGTCACTGGTAAGCTTGATATGCTCTCAACCTGAAAGTTGCACAAACAAACCAAGTCTTCGTAAGTGTTCCATAAGATAAAGACATTTCCGCTTATGTAGATATTGTACTACGCTTATATATAAATTATGTTTCGTTAGACTGTTCCATGAATAACTGTTCCATGAATATGTCATATTAAGAATATATATGTCGTGTTACCTGGGGAATTTGTGTACTATATGTATACACCCTTCCAGAAAGTACGTCACTTTCGCTATATAAATAATAAAGGCTCATTTTCGTGTATATGACATTAGTTAAAGCCTAACGTGTCAATCACGAAAACGCGGCTTGTATAGCCAAGGTGACGTACTTTCCGGAAGGGTGTATTGATTCTCATACATCGCGTAATAATAATTCCTGTAATAAAGTAGTATAAGAATTTGTATCGACCGAATATTACTATTTCAAGCATTGAAAAATCGCTCGTGATGGTACTCGTTGTCCTCATGCAGCCAGTACTCATGAAATATTGGTAACATTTATACGCCGGGATTTTAGTGCATTTCACCATTTGTCATTTCAAATTGTATGATTTTACAAATTCGTCATGTTTACTATTGTACTGCTGGGTTAAACATATATCTTGTACAGTTTATTATACAAACAACATCAAGTTTCATCTTGTTTTTAAGGTCTTTTCTTATTCATGATAGATTTGGATCGTGTTGATGGCACTGAAGTTGTAAGATTCTTGGACGTTTTCAAAGCTCCCTTTCCTTGACGTGTTTGAGCATTCTGTTTGGCAGACTTTGCACTTCGGTTCGCTGCAACACGATTCTGTGCTGTTATTTTCGCTGAAATAAATATAAATATGAAATTGGATTGTAATACTATATAGTACTATAGTATAGTTAGTGTGAATGTGCCTATCGTAATCAGCTACTGTCGGTCATAAATTTCATAACCGCACGATCTTGGAAAGCTTGCATGGTTACGAAATTACAGATATTGAGTTCACAAAAGCTCACAGTATTCGAGCTACGCATACAGTGATTGACCATACACAACAGTGATTGACGACTTATAAAAAGTGATTGACGACGCATATAAAGCTTACCTATGAATTCTGGGTTAGATTCTTCCAATCCGTTTAATAGAGGTGTATAGGACTTGAACACATGACTTGTTGTGATG
Organism: Paramuricea clavata; assembly: GCA_902702795.2. Classification (NCBI taxonomy): domain Eukaryota; kingdom Metazoa; phylum Cnidaria; class Anthozoa; order Malacalcyonacea; family Plexauridae; genus Paramuricea; species Paramuricea clavata. Next base: position 21,085 of record CACRXK020008216.1, read on the forward strand.
TCAAGATGTCCTTTAAAATAGAAGCATTTACAAGTTCAAGCTGACTTAAGTATATTATTAACACCAAACTTTAGTTTGAACATTCTCGTATGGCATAAATTTAGCGTTACGCCGTTAGACTACGTTCACACGAGATCGGACGAATTCAGAAGTAAGTGTGTGTGGGGGGGGGGGG
>CACRXK020008217.1:0-21255 GCA_902702795.2 Paramuricea clavata
TTAAATTTAGTAATGATGAGTTTAGGTAACTTTGCTTGTGACTCTTTCTTTTCAACACTTGCTGATTCTTGCTTTAGTTTAGCTGCCTGTAGCTCATTCTGGAATTTTAGGCGTGTCTGAAATAGTTCATGTTCAAAATCTAATTCTTGCTTCCGCTGGTTTTCCTCGCATTCTCGTTTCTTACTTTCACACCATTCTCTCAGGTCATGAATGTCCTTGTCTGCTTCAGATAACTTTTCCTCGATGTTTGAATTCCATTCACTAATTTCTGTCAACTCCTTTTTCTCGTCAATCATTCTTGCTTCTTCTTCCACTTTACATTTGTCTATGTCAGCAACAATGGTTCGCAAAACTCGTTGTTGTCGCTCAACTGCTTCTTGATTTCCGGATTCCAGAATCTTTCTGGTTCGCCCAACTATAAGCTTAAGCTGTACTAACTTATTCTCAATTACACTGTTCCCAGTTGCCATAGTATCAATAGATTTGATGTTGTATGATTATAAAGTATACAGAATTTGCCAATAAGATATAGCACTTGTAGAATGTCCTTCCAGCCAACTAAAATTTGGGAACAGCTGCCAAATTTTACTAATCACTCCAAAAAATCACAAATGTTTGAAAATCACTGTACCTCTAGAGGGCCCCTCTAGGGCCGAATCTCGCAGGCGGAACTTCGCACACTCTAACCTGGTCGCAGGCTAAACTCGCGGGTTGCCGTAACACCCTTCGCAGTACACAAGTTTACACAGAAAATATATCGCTCACAGATATGAAATATATCGCCACAAATCGCCGAAATATGAATAATAATCCCACAGTTCAGAACGTAAACAAGTCTTTGCACAATAATCTCTCAAACGTTATGTAATATCGCCACAAATATCGCCAGTAAATTAAAAGAATTCGTACCTAAACTTTGTCTCTTGAGGTCAAAATCCAGAAATAATTCGCAAATTTCATCAATATTTTTCGTCGGAGGTGCCAGGTGTTAGGAAAGTTTGCCTCCAAAACTGATTCCCAACAAATAATACGTCACTTCGCTTAAAATCACTCACAAATTAAAGTTTAAAAGTTATATTTAATAATAGAAATCGCTTCGCTATAAAATCTCACTTCGCTCTCACAAGTCTCACAAAAATGTGCTTCGCTCAACAAAATTAACACTGTTCGTTCCCAGTCTCCGACATGGGCAGCAAAACATTGTTCAAGCCTGTTTTCAACAACATTGTTACAGGCTGGCGTTTTTTTGCCGTGTATTATAAGTTATCTGACCAGCAGTTGGCATAAGAAATTCAACTACTTAATTAAATTCAAATGAAAAGTTTAATACGAAGAAAATCCTTACAGTTACATAATATTTAACAGTCCACAACAGCACAAAAATCAATCTCATAATTCCCAGCTGAGAGCCAAAATGTGGTTGGCAACTATGACCGGCGTCAAACAACTTTGACCGGTCATATTAAAAATTTGGCCAGTCATTGACCGGTTACCGGCCGTTATTTTGAGCCTTATAAATTTTGTAGACTAGATCAAGGTGTTGTTGTACATCTATACAAAGTCGAGAAATGTCCAGTCAGGGTTGTCAACAAGTCAAGGGCAGATTTTCATTTTTTAAAAGGAGAGGTGGAAAAATTTCTAGTGGGGTGCAAGTGGTACCACTGAGCGAGCTTTGGCAGAGGTTAGGCGTTAGGGTTAAAGAATTTCACACAAAATAGGAGGAGTAAAGCGAAATTTTGGTGGGGTTCAACACTTTATAAGAGGGTTAGTGAGGGTTAGTAATTACATTTATTATAATACTGTGCTCAGGCCTTTAGCCAGAAGGGCGTGCAGGCGTCCTGGGACGCCCCTAGAACAAAAAGTGGACGCCTTTGGATGCCCAAATTCTGGGGGAAAGGGAAATTATTTTCAATGATTCCATAAGTATATTAATGTATCCGAAACGAAATAGCTTCAATTCTCATTATTATTATATATTTGACATTTTGATCAATTTGATGGTGAAAATATCGTAGTTAAGTAAAAAAGCATAGCGGCACAAACTCGCAAAGCCAAGTGTGTTTGAAAAATTTCAAACGAGCTTGGAACAGATACTGACATGAAGTAACGTAAACTTCAAAGGTTTTCCAGAGGAACGTTTTCTCAACCCCCCCCCCCCTTTACTGTAGACGTATTGTTATGCCAAAATTGGACGCCCTCTTTCAGGACCCTGGCTAAAAGCCTGACTGTGCTGTCTGTGCATAATACAAGCAATGTAGCGTGTAGAGGGGCTGGGGGACTTCTCCAATGGATTGACATACAAAAGACACAAAACAGCACACGCATTATATGCATGCATCTAATATACAATATTTCACGGCATGGTCTACTTTCTAGACCCCGTTGAAGATATAAGAAATCCATTAAATAAATATTGCTTATAAGTAAGCCACAAACGAGAGATCCCAGACGCATGTAGAGGTCCTATTACCTATCCCAAAATTAAAATAAATCAGAAATAAATCACGTAAAATTAAACAATATTTGGAAAGTATGTCGAAATACTTCGCCACAAAATGAAAATAACGAAGTAAAACGTTACTTCTTAAAAAGACTTCGTTCCAAGTAAAAGTACTCCAGAGAAAGTTTACTTTGTTACATGCCGACTTCTCAAAAATAGTACTCAAGTACAGTAACGAAGTACATTTACTTCGTTGCTTGACACCACTGCTCCTGCGTCCCTGATTACAGTATGTACAAGCTCATAGTCTAAAAAATATCAGGATGTTTTAATGTTGTAATAATCGGCTGCACTGTTCACTACACATACTATGAATTTCCATTTGCCAGTAGTTGAAAATTTCATTTTCACTTTATATACATGATGTCTGACTTGCATTGGTAACAACTCATTTCTTGCAAGTGCAAGAATAATCAAGTCACCAAACTTGCCAAGTCACATGACTGGAGTCTTGTATTCCGGTTGATTTTAAAGAAAGCTGATTATCATTTTTGACCACAAAGTTGGATTAGAGTGTTGGGGGCATATTTAAGGACAAAAACTACTCTAATATACGTCGTTTTCTGGCCATCAGAATTCGGTAAAATCTTCCCCCAAAGTGCATGAAATGGTGAGACTCTGGGGAAGCATGCCCTCATGCCCCCTAGGGGTCTCGTGCCTTTGGCACTTGATACTTTGGCACTTGATACCATCCCTAGACCCATGGGACCAGGTCCACTGTGAAGAGCAAAGTAGCATAGGCCTGAGGACGAGGATAGGCTACCCCTGCGGACCCCGTTTTAGATAGTTTTCCGGCCCAGCATCTTTACTTTTTTTTCTGACCACACCCTTTTTGTCGGGCAAAGCGACTCCACACACCCCTAATGTTTAAACCCACGATACACCCTTGATTCTATAATCACTCTGGTATTAAAGAAAGAATCTTGAAAGAATACACCTGTATAAAGAAAGAATACACTAATTTGTAACCCTATAGATAATGACCTTTTCAAAACAAAATGAATTACGTTAGTCATGGTTATGAGAACAATAATACCCAATAGTAAGCTTGTTTAGGTTGGCCTTCACAATGAAACATTCATCATGCTAATATATATAATAGCACATTTTGACATTTTCTTCTTTCCTGCGCAAAGGACACGCTATTTTTGATGTAATTGTTCCGTATACGGCGAGACAGTGTTAAAATCTTTATTTACTTTCTAGAGATTTGAAGAGAAGTATAAAACTGAGCTTGAAACTGGGCAGGTTTCAAAACACACACAGTTTAACTATGCTTGGTCTCTGACACGAAGTCCAAACACAAATGACATAAAGAAAGGTGCTCACCTATTACAAGGTACTGTATGACAAAGACATTTCATTCAATTTAGTAGTGCTGTTCCTGATAAATACATTTTCCCATTTGTTTTCAATTAATCAACCACATTTACTTAGCATCAATCCCTTAATCGATCACAACAACTACGGCTCAACATCAATTTGGAAATGTCAAATTCACAGGTCAATTCACAGCTTGGAAACTCTGCTGAAAACTGAAACACCCTTGTTGACAGAGGCGGCGTGAGGTAGTCGGCAAATTATTGTGTCCCAGTCGGCAAATCGTTTTCTCAGTCAGCAAAACCTGAATTGTATAGGAAGGAAAAAACTAAAATATATGAGTGAAACTGATTAAAAAAGAATAATTATAGCTAAAAGGTTGAAATAACTATAGGTTGAAAATTGTGTGACGTAAGCACTTCTAAGTGTTAATAATAAAGAATTGGATCAAACTATAATCAAACCTAACTGTGGTACATATTGCATAGTAACTCCTCGTGGTCAATTTGTTCAATTTTTCATTCTATAGATTTATGTACACATGGTACAGACCAAAGAGATTATCTGTATTTCCTGGCTGAAGCAAACTACAAACTTTCGGTAAGACATGTAGCCGGTTAGAAAAGTATTGAAACGTATATCATGATATTCATAGACTCGACCTCATACTTTTGAAAAGAGACAGAAGCTTTCAAGATTGCATTCTACTAAATGAAATGCCAAAACACAGTTAATAGACTAGTTACAGTTCACAGTTCTTAGTCTATTAACTGTGGCCAAAGGAATGAGATTGCACATGCATGTGGGTGCCAGTGTGGGGAGCAATGATTTATTATCCCATACCTGTGCTAAAAGCGGCTATCTGATTGGTTCCGAGCAGGTGAGGTTTTTTTTAACTCACCTGTCCTTCGCCAAACTCACCCGCGATAAAACTGCTTACGTTGCCGTCCACGTGGCTTTTTTCGGGCTTAACTAAACTGAGCTACATTCCACTTTATTGAAAAGCCCAAAGCCTTTGGCAAGAAGCATATAGTAAATGTACTGTACATTTACAGTACATTTATTTAAGGAAATTGTCTTGTGCAGCATCATTCTTAGCTTAGACCGAAGTAGAGTAATGTAATTTAATACATCTACATGTAACTTCATGTAACTGGGACTACATGTGTATATTATGAAATTCGATATTAATGACAATACCTTTAGCATACTGAATGTTGTTTATATTTTGCTTTGTAGGAATACCAAATAGCATTAAAATATATCAACAGAGTTCTGGATATAGAACCAAATAACAAACAGGCGAAAGAACTGAAAGAAAAAATTGAAAAAAAAATGAAACGAGGTGGGAAATGTTATACCAATGCATATATAAAAAAAGTCAATCTAAATAAGGAGTATCTTTTAAAATACTAAATTTAATAATTAAATTAATTAATTAAATTAATTAATTAATTAATTAATTTAATTAATTAATTTAATTAATTAATTTAATTAATTAATTTAATTAATTAATTAATTTAATTTTAATAATTAAAATTATTAACACCACCCAGTTAAATTTCTACTGCCAAAATTGTGTTCGTTGTTGACAATATATAGAGCCCAAAGCCTTCGGCAAGAAGCATATAGTAAATGTACTGTATTGAATCGTCATATGCAAGGAAATTGTCTTGTGCAGCATCATTCTTAGGCTTTTAGCTTGAACTTGTTTGGGAGGTGTTGTATTAATCTTTGCCTTTTTATCATGTATCACGTAAACTGTCCCTGTTTTTGTTCACAGTATGCCTTACCAACAGAACTTCGCTTTTGTACAAGTGCGTAGAACTGCATATTAGAGAGGTTGGGATTTGACTGTCACTTTTTCTACCTCTCACATACTTTAATATGCATTTGATTGTTTATATAATTGCATGGATAGATTAAATTAGGGATCCACCGGATATCATGTCGGGCTGGATAGTGAGATAATCTTCTTATCTGGCCGGATAGCGGATATTGTTTATTTAAGCGTCAGGCCTTCTTTTTAGGTTAGAAGTGATGTGATATGGTTTAAGAGTATGTATAGTATGGTTTAGTACGAGTATTTATCATACTTTTACTTGAAATGATCGTAGAGAAACTGGCAATATTTTCAAGATTTTTCATGCTTGCTTCAGTTGCTTGCAAATGCGAAATAGTGAGTTTAAAATTTGAACTTTTTGAGCAAGCTTTTTCCAGCTAACTATGCATGGTTGTCGATTTTGGATTGTGAAGTTATTTCCTATTATTTCAAGTCAATATATTATAAACACCATCACTTTATGACCAATAAAAATAATTAACCTTGAATGATTAGGCCTGACCTTATATAGCCAATATCCGGCAGGATAGTAAAACACTCTATCTGGTGAACCCCTAGATCAGAAATGCATCTGATTGGTTAATGGCAACAGTGGTGGAAGTCAAATTCTGAATCTCTCTAGTTACAGTACAGCATTGTATGTACGTTGATCCACACGTCAACTGACGACCAAACCCCGGAAATTGTACATAAAAAAAAACTTCAGCAGCTAAATGCATTCGACATATATTAATTTAGTTTCTATTGCAACAACAAATACGTATTTTTAAGACATTGCTAATACACTAGGGATGTGCAGAATATTGTTTTCCGGACACCAGATGGTACCGGATATGTATTTGTAATCATATTTGCTCTGAGTGTTTGTTGAACCTGTGTGTCACTTGAAAAGGATGGTTGGAAATAGCTTTTTTGTATGTTTTTCGTGCAGATGGTGTCCTAGGAGCAGCGATTGCAGGGGCAGGTATGGTGGTGGTTGGTGGAACTGTGTTAGCTCTGGCTGGTGCCGCTGCACTCGTTGGAATACTTGTTAAAAAGAAATGAGGTGATGCTACACAAGACATTTCTCAATTACATTCTGTTGCTCAATCACTCTTGAAATACTATCAACCAACACCTTTTTTACATTATATGTTGATAGGTTAGACCAGTTAGGACAAGGTCACTATTTAAAAGTAGATTCTCTAATTCCTAGAAAAACATTTTCAATCCTATATTTCCACGTAGCAGGCAAAACTAACACCAATGTATTTTTCTTATTACCAGATGGCACAATTGGCGCTCTCCTGGTAGGAGGAGCGACAGTTGCCGCTGTTGGTGTCTTGGCAATGTTGGTCACACGAAAGTAAATAAATAATTTGGGATATAAATCTGTAGTATCCTGTAGAGTAGTAGATTGATTTAATTAATAATGCATTGTTATGGATGTACACATAATATAAAATGAATGACTAATGTTTTCTTATATGTAATTACTTGTGTTTGTATGACGAAATGAATGTTTAATTGCGGAACTTCCACTGCACCTTGGTGCCTCAAAATGTATCTTACTGTGTTAGTATACTTAGTGTTTTAATAACTCCAATCAAGTTTTCTTTAAAATAACCTACTGTGATTCACTGATTTTCGACGTTTACACAAAGTGTGAATGGTTGCAGTGTTCAAGCCCCGTACTCCAGTAGACTTAACTTGACTAAATGTTGAAGAGTTTTTTGTAGATGGAAATTTCGTACAATCTAAATACACCTTTTCGATAATTACGTCATGAATACGTTATTGGCCTGCGAGCCTCGCTCTCGTTAATCAGGACGGAATGCGATTGGCTCACGTTTCATGAAAATGAGGCTCCTAGGCCAAGAACGTATTCATGACGTAATTATCGAAAAGGTGTATTATATACAATTTTACACCTAACCAGGAGCTGCTGCGAAATACAACTGTATAGCCCCTCTGGCAGGGGCCCATCTGGCAGGGGCTATACAGTCACTCGTTGAAAATTGGGCTCTGGGTTAGACGACTAAAGGGAGAGGTCTGATTGGCTTCTCAGAGAACTGATATTTCGCAGAGGGCTATCAAAATATGTCAACACAAATACTTCGTTTCTTCGTAATACTTGTCTGTAAAAATTGTTAGGGTGCTGAAGCGTCCCAATTCAAGAGCATGCGCTTTAGACACTACTGCACGTTTTCTTGCACTTCCAGTTCCGTGTATCCCAGGGAAGAGGTTATTTCGCTGGCCTCAGAGTGACAAAACCTAACAAAGCAACGGTTTTACTAACACTAACTTTGTTCCAAACACTAATCCTTGCCCTAACCCTAACCTACTCCTACTCCTACTCTGTTTCTAAATCAATCTTGGAGAAAAATGTCATTCTGAGATTCTCAGTCAAATAACTTCTTCCGCATCCCAGGGCCTATGAAGGTCGCGCGCGACCGTAAGGCCCTGGGAACGAGGAGAGGATGTAGAATAATTTTGGCTAGCAAAACTGCTCAACTTCTGGGAAATAGCAGTTCTCTGAGAAGCCAATCAGATCTTTCCCTTTAGTCATCTAATCAGAGCCTAGTTTTCAACGAGTGACCGAGTGAAAATGGCTCTGGGAACGAGAATGAACGCACTCGGATTTTGAAATCCTGCTAAAGACGTCCTCTGTCTCGTATTTCACCAGTACTTCTCAATCATTTGTGTTGATGACGTCATTCCAGTTATATCTCTTTGTTTCCCAGTACATTGCGCACAAAACCCCTTGATGTTGTCGTGGCAGATCCAGCACGAGGTTGTTGACACAATCAAGTTATAGATTATAAGAATTTTCTTACCACATAATTAATGTCTTCTTTAAAATCGCAGATTGATTACGTAACTGCAAATGTCGTCATCGATATTATCTTAACGTACCGTGATGTTATTAACAATGTTAAACCCTTAAACGAGTCTGTGAAATTTTCTCACTCAAAAAAAACATCCTGAGAGTACTTAAAACATCATGAGACATGCATTACTAAGTATGGTAACAAAAATGCCTATATAGTGGAATTTGATGAGTTGTACAATTTGTTCAATTATGCTCTAGATTCTATATCTTATAACCAAGAAACCTTAATTCAGTCAAACCCACAGTGACACAAATTTTTTAGTAAAATTACTCAAATTTTTTGGTGAAGTGAAGATTTACTTAACTCAAAAAATGAGTAAATTTGCTCATAAATTTGAGAAATTTTACTCAATATTTTTATCACTGCCTGCAGAGTAGCTACATTTTCCTCTCGTTTTCGAGTCAAAATTGTTTAGGTTTTTTTGTAGTGAGACTAAATGACCCTATAATATACTATATAATTCATAGAGATTATAAATAACACTAGAGGAGGCATCGAGTTTAAAAACTGGGAACGCAGCTAATGGGGGGCAAATTCAAGTCCCGGATATAAAATCGAGCTCTCATTGGCTGATTTGAAACTCGTCACCAATGGGAACACGAATACACATCCGGGACTTGAATTTGCCCCCCAATAATCGCGTTCCCTTTTTTTTACTGAATTAAGATTACAATGCCTCCTCTAGTGTTATTTATAATCTCTATGATATAATTAAGCATGTCATTTACATTGATCCATGAAAACATGCTTTACAATAACATTTAAATGTTTTGTTTTCTTGGCCACAAACACCCACACAAATGTAGCTATATGAGCATACAAGCCTACAAGGTCAAGGAAGTTAACATCCAAGATCTTTCTAAAAGCAAAGTATGTAAACTTTGAGCTCTTTAAGTTTAACTCTGGGCACTTGAGAAAAAGGAAATAACACTTCACACTGAAGGCGAAGCAGCGCAAAGTAGACCCTCCTCAATGCGAAAACCTTTTTAAAAGACTGAAGGTCACACGATGACAGGGAGCATTTGATCAACTTAAGAGTATCCGGATAAGTTTACACAATTATGCAGTTTGTGGATTTGTCTATTGCTTATTTGTCGCTCTTTTTCAGCAAAGTACTAAAGGAGTAATTTTCCTTTGGAGTGACCGCGCAGTGAAAACGCTAACTGATGCAATTGGATTGTAGTACCCTATACTAGTGTCGCGTGATTAAATCGAAATCAGAGTCTGTTATAGGAAGTCAAAGGTAAGAAAATTATTGAACATACATTGAGCTCTTGTGAATTTTAAAAAAAGGAAAAAGCGTGCAGGCTTCCAATATATCTTACTATATATACATATAGTCATTTGTTGTTTTATAATACTTTTACTAATACTATATATAACTAATTATAGTATATATAGTCATTTGTTGTTTTTTCTCACTCTTCGCGTTGTCGTTCACCATTAATCATTATTCATTCCGATTGCTCCATTGGCATTGATATATTTTAAATGTTTTTTCTCTACATATATATACTTAATCTTTTTCCATTTGGCATTTGCCCTGTTGGTCAATTAAATAAATGTCTATATAAGACTATATGTATATAATAAACTTAGTCTTAGACATCAAATGTGCTTTAACTATTTAATACTACATATAGTACATAACTTCTTCGACGACTTTGATATGATCAATTGGGAAAATCAGCGATGGTCAATGAAATTGATGACAGAGCGATTTTTAAACTGTATAAGTTACTGTCTTCGGTCTTGGGCCATGCCAATGGGATACTTCCTTTTCACCTGCAAATCTGATGAGATAGCACGAATGCTTGCAGTTGCAACCCATATTGATTATTGGCTATTGAGTTTTTTTTAAAAATTAAATGCACACTAGTATAGTCTTAGATAATTTTGTTATTTCAATTCACATTGAATCGACATTGTTACTTATACATGCACATGATTGTGCAATGGGAATGAATGATTTAGCGTCTTAGTCTTAGGCAAATGTAGTGATGTGTTTAAGTTAACAGTATTTCTCTCCAATCATTCAGGCAAACGAATATATTTAGAACAATGTCAATATATGGTCATGCAGGCAAATGCTGAATGCATTGAATTTTTAATCACTGCAAGTTGACATGTTACATATTTATGAATTATGCAGTATATGACTTTACGTCTATATTACAAAGTACTAGTTAAAGCAACAACAACAATATGTCTATAGGACTATATTTTACTATTTCATATTAGTTAAACTAAAGCAACAACAGCAATATACGCGTTATATATTTTATTCATGATATTTTGAATTTACAATTACACTGTCACACACGTACACAGTATCATGCAATGATCGATGTTAATTAATTTCCAAAATGTTAATTTTAAACCTATTATAAATGTTGATTTTTCAACTGCATGCGCAGTGAGACTGCGCTCTCCTTACACGTACTGAGTTACAGCTTGTTACAGCATATATTATATAATCTCTATATAGACTCTATAGAGCGTTTTTCATACGGCATGATGCATGCGTGCACGCACATGCAGAAGAGTTTAAACTTTTTAAATTTCATATTAGTACTAATTACCTCAACAACAAATAAACATTAAATCATACAGAAAACTATCTTTTTATTTATTTATTTATTCAATCGTTTCATTAGAAAGACTTATACTTTTCCGTGCGTACACGCACGTATGGAGAACACTCAACTGGAAAGCAGCCTTTCATTTTTTCTTAAATTTATCAAAGTCCAAAGAGTAAGAGGAAGCGAATTAACGTTATCGGCAATTCCATATTTCATTATAAGTATGAATATTCCGTAGCTACAGTTATAACTTAATTTTGGATACTTATGTCTTATACTTAATAGTCAATCGAGCGGGTTGGTATATTATAGTGTTGTTAAACTCATTCTATTCTACATAATATATACTGCAATTTTATACTGTTGAGACGACTTATATCATGCACAAATCTTTAATTTCTGGAACTTTTGCCGTTTTCTTATCACTATTGAGTATTGATTAATAATATTTCAATTAACAGTGCTGTTTATAGTTATCCCAGTTGACGTTGATGGATGATTGCTTTATTGTATAATTGTACCAAATTCATTCATTGTCTTCACCGTGCTCAGCAAGTTTGCATAATCGTCATGATTGACATGAACAAAAACATTTCGAGTTTCTTGACATCTTGTTTGATTACAATAAGCTCCTGGAACCCTTTCTACTTTGGCTGATTGTTCAAACGATATGATAATTGCACTGCTTTAGCTGGTTTTAGAATTTAAGTTATTTTTCATGTAAAATCCTTTGTGTCCAATTATGAACACCAGTTTGTTGTAACGTTGCTGATTGGATTAACCACTGTCCAGGCATAGGGCATAGGCATAAACATGCACTTTAATCGTAATTTAATTACTAAATAGTGAATTGTAGGGAAGCAGTAAAATATTAAATTATATTTAAAGTATATATGTAAACATGGATGTTTTTCACCTTTTTATCACACGCAGATATCCTGCAATCTAAAAGCTCTTTCAATTGTTCGAAAAGTACTTAATTGACGTTTAAATAAAAAACTTTCTTTATAAAGTTTTGTGGCATTTCGCCAATGATAGAAGATTTACATGTATCCATAGTCCATACGACCATATAGACATGCATAGCCCATGCATGCAGTAGACACAGCAACGACCTGTTGTGACAACGATATTTTACCGGTTGAAATGTTTTTGTGATATTGTGGTTTTATCTTAATGTGAAGTTCAAGTCAATTTGTTGTTATTGTCTACGATGCATTTCTACTTTTCTATATAGTCGGTCAACATTAGAAATATTGGCTTTCGGGAAATGTTATGGCCTGTCATGAATATATAAGGCTTATTTATAGCATAGAAAAATCTGGAATAGAGTCATCAGGATGCATGCACGCGTGTAGGTTCCAAACAAAATCCAAACATCCAACAATGAAAGAGCATAAACTGTTCAACTGGACCTAATCAACCCCATAGTCATACCGTTGCTACCTGATTTTTAAAACATTGTTCCGGGACGAACAACTAAAAATTACAGTGCGTAGGCCCAAGGCCAAGCACGTCAGTCTGTCGAATGTATGTCTTCTGAGTTCTGGCTTCGGTACATTTTCCCTCAAAAAGGTTTAAGGTATAGCTTTGCCAAAGCTAACCAAAGCACACAAAAGCAATATTCACTGCTGACACCAAATAGTGATTCATCTGATTTACTTCATTAATTCTTTAATAACCAATCAGAACGCATGATAGCGCATTTGCAACCCAAATTCGTGTAATTAAACTCAAGAATAGCTTAATTAAAGTAACGGGCTTCTTCTGATACTCGGATAAATAATAACCATTATGCCCATGTGAAATGGTATCCTAGGCTCGCCAGCATGTTGATATATTTTTGAACACTGATATGATATTTTAGTCTACTAAAGTCATGTTGATCACTAGGATTTAGTTTATCACAATCAAACATATACATGCTCCAAACATTCCAGAGATGATTATACAAGGGTAAGAAGAGACATGCTTGTTGCAGTAAGTCTTGGTTTGTACTTGACATCATGATGGCCATGTAAGAGGAACGGTTTCCTCCAATCTCAAGCTTATAAATCTCAAGGGATTGATTGCAAACCACCAATACGTAAACTGCATTAAATATGATATAAAAATAGTGCAATATTAACAGCCATGTATCTCATCCCCTGTATCAGTGAGTTTGCGTTTATTGAGTTTCTCACTCTTTGGTGAGCGGATTACCCAATTAACAGGCTATTATTGTCCAATTGATAAGCCATCCGAGTTACCTACGATTTAAGTTATTTAACGTCCTTATCCGAGAAGACACGAAAGTCTAACCATTTACTGATGCCAATGTCAAGGTTGCTCTTTCTCCTCAGACAATTACGTTAAGACGTTGAGTTGGGTTCTTAACGAGAAGATTACCTATAGGCTATACTTAATACTTTATTAGATAAGAAAATTTAAAATTTCAATATTTTCTCACTATATGCAAACGAACTTTGCCTATCATTATAGGCTATAAGGCATGATACACAATATATAAATAAACGTCACGAGAAATTAACAGACATTTAAAGTTTCTTCAATAAAAACTGGTATTGTTCTGGCAAATGTTTAGAATTATTGTCAGATTTTATAATGTGAATCTTCGCCGATGGTCGCCTTTGTCAATTACTTTGCCGTTTTCAAAGTCTATTCAGTGATTTTTGTTCCAAGCATGATTTGCAATGTTTGATCCACTCTTGCATTGTTCAACATTTCTTCTATGTTCATTTCTCCTGGTGTTAAAAGCTCTATAATTTATTATTGACAAAGGCGGCGCACTGCTACAAAAAATGCTGACAATGATTCTAAACTTCGTCAGAACAGTGAGACCACTACCACTTTTTATTGAAGAGACTTTATAAATCTATTAAATAATTTTATAAATCTATTAATACCCTAGTCATTAATCATATATGTAGGCGGAAATGTCACTCTGTTATTGTAAATTGTTGTATTTTATCTCATTGTTAAACACCCGTTGCATGATTGAAAGCTTGCATGCATGTGAAATAAATATTTTAAACCAGAGAATGTCCAAAAACTCAATATGAATAATCCTATTCCTGGTTCGCCTCAAACATCTTTAAATAGGAAAAAAACTAACTGCATTAAAAAATATTTTTGAGCGGAGGCTTCCAGCAAGTTCGCCAGTGGCATGCATAGTGCACAGTGGATGGAATAGTGGCAACGTACTAACACGTGCGCCTACGAGTTCATACGTCGAATCGAGGCATGTTTTTCGTTCTTGTTCGTATTTTCTTAAAATGTTTTCAAACCTTTTTTCTACTAAAGCCGATTTTCCAATAGGCGACTTCCCCCTTTGTCGGCATCGATTACACGTCAGCTAAAGCGACCGACAAAGGAAAAAGCGACCAAATTCGCCTAGTGGAAAACCGGCTTGACTTTGACTTTCTAGGGGGTTAAGTTCAGGACAGGCGCGGACTCTACTTTCTTCAATGATCTCGTTTCCCTCTACCAAAACCTGTTGTGTCAATTGTCTAATACTCTATCGAGACCTTAAAACCGGCCATTGAGTAATATGCAGAATCACGTCATAGAATTTGTTGGTATACTCAATGTCTTACGTTGGTAAAACCAGACTGACGTGGGTTCCTAAGATACGTCCAAGGATGGTAAATATTTCCTAATGGCAGTCCATTGAATTTCATTGTCGCTTTTTGTGAAAATACTGTATATAATTTATACTGATAACTTTTTGCTGACATAAGTAACTAACACCACAAAAATAAAAATTTCGAGACAAAATATAATTTCAAATCCAACATTGGTAACTGAAGCGGATCCCTATGTAGTCCATTGGCCAAATAATTCAACAAACATGTTTTGAACAATTATTCAGATTACTATTATTTAATTGGTTAATTGGCTTCTAATTGCTACTTATCTTGCTATAAATACAACCCTTAAGACCAGGCGTGCGAATGATGTGATGTTGTTACTCTGTCGAGATCTCACAAGATGCTTAATAATTGTTAAGGTAAAAATCATCATTTAAAGTGGTCGTCGACATATATATGATGGTGTGAGTTGAAACATAATTGATATTTCTACATCAACTCGTTAAAGTACATTTATCGATCCAGACAGAAGGCAAAGCTTTACTAGTTAAAGAGGCAGTTGTGGTGAATATAATTAAAAATCCAAGGTAAATTAGAGATAATTACTAATTTTTTCAGAAACAACGGGTTGTCAGAGTAGACAGCGATCTCAGGAACACAGAAAAGAATCTAGAAAGCCCCAGTCTCGGCCCCAGGCTCAGTAGTAAAGAGAGGCTCTTTGATCAGTTGTGTAATGAATTACGATTGTGAACTTCTGAATATAACGTTGTTGCCGTGTGTGTAAACGCCTCCTTGTTCTTTACTACACCACCACAAGCAGTTCTTACGTTACTATTAGAACGTTACTATTAACTATGAGCTATATACATTACTTGGGAATTTTCCAGTACTGATATATATAAATGTACTGACAACCATAATTCTTTCAAGTTTTTTATCATAACCATTAAGATTATTATTGAACAGAATGTTTTTAACCAATTGCAAATGTTTGTTCCTGGTAACCGTTATAATTATCGAAAGCATGACAACGGAACATTAATACGTACGTACAACTATATAGAGAATAGTTAATTGTTCCACTTTTATGGAGATAGCTGGGTGATCTGAACTACCCCTTTCACCTCAGTCAATGGTCTAATGTGGTCCAGTGATAGTCAGAAATTGGTGTCTATGTATGTCGGGTCCACAAAACGCATGGTAATGAAAATCTAAATTTCGACCAGTACAGTCGAACCTCCTTTACTGGCTGTCTGCTGGATGTAGGTTGGGCTTAATATTTATGGTTTGTCACTTTAGAATTTCAAAATGCGTCCGTTGGATTAGAAGAGGTTAGCAGATGCCACTATAAATTATATATTGGTATTAAACCAGATTAATATCATTATACCACTAAATATATAGTGGTATTAATAATTAACACTGTGGTTAACAACCAGTTATCAGTATCAGATCGATTTCCCGGTTACTCCATATAGTCCATTTTCAAACTAGTTACTCCATCTTGTTCTAACCTTGCTCTAACTACAACGGTTTACCTTCTAGAATTTGAAGTCTGATATGGCATTTGAAGGCAACACGTGGTACACATATCTTATTTACTCATTAATTGTGACAATTGCAATCGTTGGAAACAGTTTGGTGCTCTACATCTATTTCACAAAACCACGGTATTTGAAACATTCCTACAACGTATTTATATGCAACCTGGCTGTTACAGATACCATCACCGCTATTTTTTTGATATTCAGTCGGTACCTCTATCTTCCATCGCCACCACCTGGTTTTAGTGCCAAAGATGCTTACTGCAGGGTTATATGGTCAGCATGGTTACCATTCACACTGGGTTATGTATCTATATACACCTGTCTGGCTTTAACAGTTGAACGTTGGTTGGCAGTGAACAGACCACATCTCTACCTAACACTTCAGGCCAAGCAGGCAGTCAAGGCTGTTGTTGGAGTATGGTTGGTAGGAATCCTTGTGAATATTACGACACTCTTCCGTGCAAAGTACAATAAAGAGAAAGATGAATGCATGTGGACTACACTGGCTGTTGGAAACGATGAATTACCTTGGGTGGATTTCACACTACAGTCAATTGTTCCTTTTGCAACTATGATTATTCTGTATTCACATATCATCTACACCTTATACAGGCTTAAATTTGTTGTTGGACAACAAAACCACCCAGTAAAGAAAGTTACAGGCATGGCTTTAGCTGCATCACTTGCCCTAATCGTTGGTTGGCTACCAAGTCGTATTAGCTTTTTGTTAAGTAAATTTGGTTATGTTGATCCAAACAGTCTACTTCACTTCTGTTTAATAATGCTTGCTTTCATGAACATATCTATCAACCCCTTCTTATATGGGATATATTGCTCACAATTTCGTGAAGATTACAAATCTATCTGCTTGGGAGTAGTCAAAAGACTTAGCTGGATTCAACCATCTGAAGCTAAAGCGCGAGATATTGAAATGCAAGGAAGGGTAAATAAAGGTATGATAGATCCAAATGACGAAACAGTGATAACGATAAAAAGATCATCGTTAGGTTCTAAAATTGGATATAAAGTGGGTCGATGATTTGTTTGTAAGTAATCAAAAGACTTGGCTGGAATCAGCTTTCTGAAACAACGTGAAAGGGAAATTCGAAAGTTAGTACAGTTGTGCTACGTAGGTCCAAGTCATGAAACAGTATCTATAGGTTGGATATGAAGCATATATATGTTATATATATTGTTATATTTTTTTTTTAAATTTAATCAAGTTTTACTGCATACAAAAATAATAACTGAATAAACTACATGCAGAAGGAAGAAATAGAAAGGAACAATAGAACCATGCTAAGCTATTCCACCAAAAATAAAGTAGCGATCAAAATGATCGAAAAAAGTAAATAACTGTACAAACCCCCCCCCTATAATGTTACAAATGTGTGATAGTTCATGGATCCCAAGTAACGCGAGGTCGGTCAGGATCATACGGTATAGATTTGTAATACTCTCTACAAGAACGCTTAAATATGGCCACACTACCATTGAAAGTTCGAATTTGTTCAGGTAGATTATTCCATAAATACGTTATTCTATTAAAATAAGTTGCCCTAAAATGTTCTGTTCTGCATTTAGGGGTTTTCAATTTCCCCTGGGCAGTTGATCGTAATCTTGTGTCTGAGCAGAATTCAACGTAGGAGTCAACATTACAGTTATATAAACCTTGTTTCATCCTGTAAAAGGTGGTTAAATCCTTCAACTCTCGACGGTGTGAAAGAGGAGGAACATCAAACTGTTGGAGACGTTCCACATATTCCAATTCAGGCAACAAGATCCGTGTTGCTCGGCGTTGAACCCTTTCGATTTTCTTAATTAATGTGATTGATTTTGGGCTCCAAACCTCAGAAGCATACTCTAAGTTACTCCTTACCAGTGCGCAGTACAGTGATTTCATTGTAGGTAATAAGCACTTTTCCCTTGAAACTGTACGTCTAATAAAGCCCAGCATCTTGTTCGCTTTATTTATCTGAATATATATATGTTCATTAAATGTAGCATTACTAGTTATATGGACTCCAAGATCTCTCTGTTCGTTTACTCTCTTGATAACGCAATTAGCTATTTCATAAATAAAAGAAACAGGGTTGCGTTTCGTTGTTACTGTAGAGATGGTACACTTGTCAATGTTAAATGGTAATTTCCATTCTGCACTCCAAGTAGTTAAATTATTCAAGTCCCTTTGTAAAGCCACGCAATCGGCGTCTGAATTGATTGTACGTAGACACTTCGCATCATCAGCAAACAATGCGAGCGTTCCTGATTCTGAAATAACATCAGGCATGTCATTAATGAACAGAACAAAAAGAGCTGGTCCCAAATATGCCGTCTAATACTGCCCTGCATGTGATACAGTTTAAAGTCGATTTTAATAATACTATATACGTTAATAGACAATTCCCATTATAGACTATTTTAAAACTAGGCAAGGAGATGCCAATAAATCACATGCAGCTAGAAAGAGCATACTAAAATTAGTATATTTGCAAAGTTTGGTTGCGAAATGTTGTAAAATGAGGAAAATATAGCCTTGCAAAGTTCGTAAATTTTGTATACTTTCGTATTGCGTGCGGAATTTCTACCACATTCCTACCACATTTGGGCCGAAAATGGTAGCAATTTTCGTACGCAATACAATTAAAAGTATACAAAATTTGCAAGGCTATATTTTCCACATTTTACAACATTTCGCAACCAAACTTTGCAAATATACTAATTTTAGTATGCTCTTTCTAGCTGCAGTGATTTATTTAGCCTAGTTTTAAATTAGTCTATAATGGGAATTGTCTATTGTTTGTCACAAATGGCCCTTCCATGGTGACAATATTCCCAATTAATTCATATTCCATGCAATCTGACCTACAAAAAAACTTATGTTACTAGATGACAACTTTCAGATTGATTAGGATCGAAGAATTATCAATTATACCAATTGACGTCTCTCGCAACGTCAATAAAACCAATATAATATAAATTGTTTGATCTATGAAACACTGATATAGCCGGGTTTCATTTGTGTGTGAACGAACGAACGAACTGATGAATGAATAACTTTAAGTGACGATGTATTTAGCTACAGTCACAGAGCTAATTGGGGACACTTTTAAATAGTTGTATACAATGTGATGTTCGCATTCTCAATTTCCACGACGTGAATAATATGAAAGCTTTTAAGGTAACTAAAGGAAACGTTGGGCTTAAAATTGGTTGGAATTTACAAAATACGTTACGTAACTTCAAGGGCAGTTACGGGCATCCGGATCCTCAGTTAGCAACACAAGCTGTATCAAACACTGTATTGGCATGACAGCAAGTATACTATTTACAATATCCAAACAACACAGATGAGAACATTCATATTCTTCAACAATGTAAAATAAATTGATGAGATTTGCCAATTTGGTGAGAAAATTGAACTTAAAAGTTTATTATGTGTAAATCAGCATGATTCTGCAGTATTAGATATACAAACTCCTTCACGATCACGACTTCCTTTGTGTTTTTAATGAGTTTCACAAGTGTATTTAAAGAGCGACGCCGAAGCAATACCAACTGATGTTTCAAAACAAAAGTAGGACACTGAACTTTCGAAATATATTTGGAGATTAAATGAAAATAAACCAGGTTTCAATCTTAAAATACTTAAGTGGCAGTCCCGCTAAGAGCGGTCCGATGACTTTGACTTCGGAAAATAGATTTCCTTTATTTTTTGTGTGTTGAAAGGCATTGGTATACAAGTGTCCAAAATAAATTTATTTTTTGAAAATTCTTTTTTATGACTTCGCTTGACGCCGAAACTCATTTTACCCGTGCAGAGCTAATTTCAAGCAAAATCGAAGGTTGAATTTCGGTAAATTGTAGAGCCGCGCTGTGTCAAAACGCCTGACTATTTCCAAATTTCAACTAGATCAACAAGTTAAGATACAATTCAGGTTCTCTGTTCCAAAAATAAGAGCATTTGAATAAATTGTGAATAAACGACAGCGACTTGACGGCACACCGGTTTTTGCTTCTTGTTCGGTCTACAAAATTACACTAAAATCGAAGCCTGAGATCTCCAAATGGGGACCTAAAATTACGCTGAAATGTGCTTGGCTGTAATGATTTATACTTATTTTCAGAAGATCTGAAGAAAAACCTGCGGGTATCAATCTGTATTTGGCGCGAGTTAAGATTTTCTGGAGCCCATGATCAATGATTTTTGCATAATTTATAGCTAATTAACATATTTCTTGAGACGCGCTAAAAGTAAACAATTTCTTTCTGACTAACATATCTCAGATGAAAGAAACTACCACAGCTAGTAATACTCTTTTTGTAAATATAGTCGTAATGTTCTTTTCCTGACACGCTGAGAGAGCTTTGATTTTGAATGTTATGCCACATTTATTCAGTCTGATCAGATTCATAAATGTCACGAACTTGTATATCAAAACGACCACAAATCAGAATTCAGAAAGACCGATTATTCTTTCATTGATTCAGTTGATTGATTTAGTTGATTGATTTAAAAAACTATAAGTATAATGGAACATTCCACGTGTTTCCATTGCCCCTATATAGGCCTAGAATTTTTATCAATATGTTCTATTTTTCTGTGGCGACGGCATATTAACAAAATACGACACAAAAATGTCAACATTCGAATTTATGACCGACATATCAGAATGTTATTTATGAGGTTTGAATTGAATTTACTTAACGCGAAATAAATACTAAAATATGAATTTTCTATGCTGGGTTAGTAAAAGAAAAAGCATAATTTTAATTGTATGTAATTTCGATGAATATTAAAAAAATTATACGCATTGTTTATATAAATTAGCTAACATTTACACATTTATTACGATAGTAGCCACGTTTGTTTTAGCCATGTAACAAAATAAACTATAAGCATTCTGATCAGTTATTTAACAAAAATATCAAACTTGTGTCTTGTGAATTTTAATTCACAAACTTTTGAAATTTATTCTCAACTATGGAGCTCACGAATA
>CACRXK020008218.1:0-21255 GCA_902702795.2 Paramuricea clavata
CAGCTTTCTCACTAATGGTGTAATACCTGATTCCCAGTGCATTTTCTGTTGTGTTTTATCTTCACTTTTGGCTTGCATGTGGGAATTGACCAGTCAGATAATTGTTTGACCAAAAACACATACTGTACTGGTGTGGGACTGAATGGTCACCATGGACTGGTGCGTACATATCAATATTGTGATCATAGAAATGAGAAATAAATGCCCGCTGTCCATGGGCCGTTAATTGACGAAAACTTGAGCTAAATTCCATGTGGTCAATTTTGTTGTCAAACTTAAAGGATGAGGTCACACTAGCGCTTGTGCTTGAGGATTACCACCGGATTAGTGTGCTTGCTTGAACACATACAGTACCAAGCTCGTGCTAGAATGTAAGCCAAGCACGTCGCGGTCACATTCAGAAAAGTATAGCGTGCTTGTTTGCTGCTGTTGACAAATGACTGATCTAAAAGTCCATTAAAAACAAATTCATGAGATTTCATAACAGTTTAGGCGTTATTTATTTATTTGGGTATTATTTTAGCTAGATGGAGAACACATCTTTGCTACTGCTTTATTATAAATACCAAAGAATGCATGACTCCGCTAGGCGCAGATCCCTAGCAGAAGAAGGAGACGGTTGTTTCTTTTATTGCAAAGAAACAACCAAAACATGATGTTCTTTCAATACGGAAAGGATTTGAATACATAAAGACAGGATCATTTTGATTATTGTATTTGTCTGAACTACTTGGCATCAATCTGCTTAATATCAGGCATTTAAATTTAAACTTTGGTAAAGTTTTTTTTTATTTTCCCCTTAAATTCACAAAAAGATGCATTTGTGTGATCTGATACAAGACGTTTTTGTAAAATTTAAAGCCTTACGAACGGAGATTTCCTCAAAAGTGGCGTTAAGTACTTTCATTGATATTCGTCATTTTACTAGCCACTAAGTAAACGTTTATTAGCATTTTAATTTTTCAATTTCTAGTAATATTCCTGCAACTGCACTTCCGTTCACACAATTTCAATTACGATCTGTAGCTTTGGTTCGTGAAGAAAGTTCGATAATGTTTGATGACAACTCAGTGGCAAAACGTTAGCAAAAACCCACAAACCCACGCACAGTGATTGTTTCTATTTCGGCTTCTCGAACATGCTGTTACACGGTACTTCGATTAAGAGCTGCAGATTGAAAATTAGTGCGGCGCTTATTCGGAGACGGCGCTCAAACGAGTAATTACAGTTTTCACGTCGATGACGTATGGTCTGTTTTGTTTTATGTTGGGACTCGCTGTATATTAAATATGTCAGATTTCTTGTGAAACCGAGAACTTTTATTCGACTTTCTAATATATTTCTTACTATCTAAGGTGGATATTGATATTTTGCTTAGAAACATCTGACTTTTGTCCGCAGAATTTCTCAATTTCGCCGCGGAATCTCTTATTTTCGCCGCGGAATTGACCTTAAAAATTCTGTTAGTGTACCGGTAGTGTGTTTGGGGCTTGCTGCCGTGCCTTTGAATTTTCAAGCAAATCATATAAAATTTCAAGCAAGCTTGATTTTTCCATTTGTTGCGGTCACACTAGTAGCAAGCATGCTTTGAAGGTGATCAGTTGATAGATTCAAGTGGATTTAGCTCAAGCAACCACGATTCAAGCGCTAGTGTGACCGCGACCTAATCACAATGACAGTGTCTTACTGTCTTAAATATGTCAGATAAGCTAAAAATAACAAATGTGAACAAAATAATAATTTTATATATTTATTTCTTGTTGGCCAACACTAAGGGGCCACATACATGTTGCCATCATGGTGAAACGTTTGATGTTTTGCATTCATGACAACTTGCATACAGGTAAATACATGTAATATTGAATACATTAAACTCTAGGAGTTCTGAAGATAGATAGTATTGTAATTTGCCAAACTCACGCCAAAGATTTCCAGCGTATTTAACGCTTAAAATGCACCCTGGAGTCAAAACGCAGCTACTGTAACTGCATGATCGGTTGTTTCTCCTATAATCATAAATTTAAAGATGTGGTACAGTCCGATCTGCACATGTGCACAAAGGAGCCCTCTTTTTATTATACAAACAGTTTATTTAGGTTTTTATTTCATTTTATGGTCTTGCAAAGCTTAATTGTTGTGTCTTGATAATTTATTATACTCTAGAATCATGAAAATATAAATAGTTGTCGAATAAAATCCAATATTTTGGATACCGACATGTAAACAAAGCCTTTGACATGTAAACCGCGTCTTTAAAGTAATGTATGTGACTGTGCACATTTGAAAAAAAATATGTCTATGTTCAGCTAGCGGGGAGAACGCCTGACATTTCAGGCTAATGTTCAGCATGCATGGAAAATGGAGCAATCTGATTAGCTTTCAGTTCTCATAATATTGTACAGACAGTATATGTTGGCTACTCCCAAGTCTCAATAGACAATTGCCTAATGATAAAAATACTTCAAATGAATACTGAAATACATGTAGATTCTAAAACTTTATAGGCTAGACTAATCTATCAAGAAGGCCTGAATTTCACGATTGTTACTTAAGTCTTCGTCTGGAAAGTATTTTCTGCATTTGGCATTCTATTTGGACCATTCACCGTTTGATAAATGTCTGAATTTTAATATTTGTCTCATATGGGAGTCAGAGATTGACTCAATTTTCAGTTTTGAAATCTTCCCAGTACAAATCAATCAAAATTGCATGTTTTTATTCAGTACACAGTTAGCTTGTATGGTACTCACATCTATCTAGCTCAGCTTTCTCACTTTTCTTTTGAAATTTAGCGGCATACGTCTTATTCACTTTTAAAACACAATCTTCGTACTCCATTATGTCCGCCATCTTGGATTAACAGTTTTCTACTTCATGTAGCAGATAATCAAAGGTCTCACTTCAAAAAAATTATCCTTAATTTAAAAACCGCATTATTGCATCGTTCTATAAATGATTTTTCTTTGGAATTATTAAGGAACCAATCACCCAAATACCGAGATTAATGCAAACCTCGATATTATTTATGTTGACTTATCAGATCTAAGCAATAGATATCTGTCTTATAATATAAACGGTCCACAAAGTACTAGAGGAATTCGTGCGGTTCAAAATATTCCACGTTTTATAATAAGGGAGCGGTCATTATTTATGGTGGGGGGTGGCACCGAAGAGAAATGTTTTTCGTGGCAAAAACTTTGCTGACCCAACCATTAAAAAGTCAAAAATTTGATTACTCAACCTCAAATATCAATTAAAACATAAATACCCACCCCTGGCCAAAACCTTTACAAAAGGATACCATTCAGTTGTCGCACACGTCCTTTACCAGACCTTACCACTTCTGTGACACGAGTTTGATAACGGATTGTGCAATTTTCATGTTGTCTGTACATGTACTTTCTTTGGAGAACCATTTGTCTCCCAACAAATCGGAAAATGATCAAGATAGAGTGACTCTGATTGATTCACATATTGTATAAGCATATGAATGTTGACATTGCTTTTCAGTCTCCAATTTTACAGTGTGTCATGCTTTGGAAATATGACAATAATTTTTTATTACCCAACCCTTGAGTTGTTTTGTTTTTCATTTACCCAACCTTTTACTTACTCAAAATTTTGTTTACCCAACCACAAGCGGCCCAATCTCGCAAGGGTCAGTATAGACTTTATATAGTATAAATGTATATTATATTAATGTATATTATAGTAAAAATATGTCGTAAAATATAAATTTTAAAATGAAATTGACTTGCCTATTTGATAGTGTGTGTTCTCCTTTTATTCCTCCTTTGTTGGACTAATATTTTCCGAGACTTTGTACTCGATGTTACTAGTATACATCAAGTCAATTTCATTTTAAAATTTATATTTTACGACATATTTTTACTATAAGGCCAAATAAAAAAAAATACTTGGTTAGCGTCACCGCCCGCCTCTCGATTTTCTGCCGCCTCTGAATTTTTTTTTATTTTTTTTATGTAAATCTCTTCGTTTTACAGCTTAAAACAGTTTAATATTTGAAATTTTTCTCATGCTCAGACCTTCGCGCTATATACTGATCGATAAGCAGTGCTCTCACAATCAAATTTTCGAATTCCTTAGAAAAAGCTCGAAAATTCCTCAGATTTCCTTAAAATTCCTTAAATTGGTAAAATTGCCACAAGGCCTGATCACACAGTTGCAAAAAGTGTTTTTTCTTCCTTTTTTTCTGTTTTTCAGTTTTTATAACCTTGTTTCTAAGCACTAAAAATTGAAAACATTTGATTGTTAGCATAATGCCATAAAGAAAACATTCAACATGATGTATTTTTGATCGTTGCTGCATGGACCTGCATGAAGAGCTTAGAAAATCTGAAGATTTCAGAAGAAACAGCATATACTGACATTTAACTTTTGAGAATTTGAATGAAAAGACCAGTGGCGGACACTTCACGAAATATTGGGGGGGGGGGGCGACTCGTGCCAAAGGCACGGAAAAATTTTAAAATTTGAATCTCGGAAATGGCATTTGCATCGTTCTGAGAACACATTTTGTAAAAAACTAGGGTTTCAAAACACTGTTTTAATGGTGCGTTTTGTTATAAATCACATGCCAAGCCATGTACAGAAACATATACTATTATATTATGATGACAATTACGTTATATGAGTGTGATTTGTGTTATTTGGTACAAGATTTTTGCAGTCTTTCAAAATTATTGGGGGGGGGGCTCAGGCCCCCCAGTGTCTGCCACTGGAAAAGACAGCCATATGTACATTTATGACATAGAGAACATTATGAACATACGAATATATGTAATTATGTGCGTATAATGTTGCTACTTTCAAGTTTAAATCTCATTTGCGTGGCGTGGTTATCCTCCGTCCAACGTTTTTAGTCTGATAAAATGTTTCGGAAAATCCTTAAAAAAATCCTCAAAAACCTAAATTCCTTAAAAAAATCCTTAAAACTCTTCACAATTCCTATTTTTAAGGATAATTCCTTAAAAGTGAGAGCACTGTCGATAAGAGCGCGTAGGCTTGGGTATACAAGGTTCTTAAAGCAAAATGGCGGCCTTCGCAACATCAGTACAAAAAATATCACCGATATGGTGGAAAATCCGCCCCCCATCCCCTCCAAAAATACTATTAAAAAATTAAAAAACGAGTAAAAATTAAAAAAAAAATCCGCCCGCCCGCCTCTGAAAATTTGTGAGAGTGTGACGCTAACCAAGTATTTTTTTTTATTTGGCCTAATATTTAACAAATATAAAACATTTTCCGTGTTGATATACAGTTATATCAACACGAGTGGAAATTGGGAAAACGAGAAATTGTGTGCATGGAAACACGACGCCCGAAGGGCGGAGTGTTTTCACACAATTTCGAGTTTTCCCAACTTCCACGAGTGTTGATATAACTATATATCAATACGGAAAAAATGTTTTGTATTTGTTTTATAATATAGCAATGTCAAAAGCCCGAAGAATAAGAAAAATTTCCGTGTTACAAGCGGCGGAAAATTTCCCGTGTTGACATGGAGTTATATCAACACGGCTCTTAGCCAATCAGCGTTCAGAATTTACAAATGCTATATTATAAACATTAATATAATATACATTTATACCAGCCTAGACCTAGGCCTTCTATTTTTATTTATATTTTTTTAAGATTCAGCGCTTTTTCACATGAAAAGACTGGGACCAGGTGATTTGGGGGCGGGGCGGAGGAATGACACAAGCCTGACGCAAGCGGACCTTCGCCCCGCCCCCAAATCACCTAGTCCCAGTCTTTTCATGTGAAAAAGCGCTGAATATTAAAAACATATAAACAAGACTAGAAGGCCTAGGCACAGAATAAGGTACACAGAAGGTCGACTCGAGTAACGCTGCCACGCCATGATTCATCATCAAAATGCTGACGCCATGGTCCTAGCCAGTGCGGGTCATTGAACTATAAATAAACTGGAAGGCTAACTGCTATGATGAAGGCCTATGATTTGATGAAGCCAAAATAGTTTTTCTGAGTTATGAGCAGAAATACTTGACCCCAAACGTCGGGCTATATATCAAATTGAAGCTATTGAAAATTGCTATTCGGTGTGGAAATTTCAAGACTTCAGCGAAAAGAAAAATATTTAAAAAATACAAAAACAACTGCAAAACGGCAAATTATCGGTAATTATGTTTGTAGTTTTTCAATATTTCCCTTTTAGCTAAAGTCTTGAAATTTCTACACCAAATAGAGTTTTTCAATAGCTTCAATTTGATATATAGCCCAACGTTCAGTGTTGAGTATTTCTGCTCATAACTCAGAAAACTAAAATGCACTGGCTTCAATTTCCCCCCCTGAGTTAGCCTTCCAGTTTATTTATAGTTCAATGTTCACCCCCCTAATAATATTTCAAATGGCGGACGTCCAGGATGCCTCTTGGGTGCCTCTCAAAAGCGCACTGGCTAGGCCAATGGCGTCATCATTTTGATGATGAATCATGGCGTGGCAGCGGTTACTCGAGTCGACCTTCTGTGTGTCTTTATTCTGTGGTGTCGTGTAGATGGACCTTATGAAAACTATAAAATTTTGGCCCACTTTTATTTCCTTTCCATCTATACAAATATGAAATATTCAAATTCAATAATCATTGATGATGAGACTTACAGATTGATAGCTTCACAAAATTACTATATTCTATAAACTGACATCCAAAAAACGCACAAAAACAAATCAATCATATTTATCAACCTTGGTTGACAAGGAATCAGTAACTTGAACTTCTAAACCGTTTGTTTTCTCATAAACGGTTTCACCCCGAGGCAAGCGATAAAATTAGAAAGCGATAAAATATTTGTATTGGAAGCTCTGGATGTTATCTTGCCGTGTCTAAGAATTGTGCTGGAAAATTCCGCCAAGTGGTTGAGCAAATCCCTGGAGGTCAAAAGTGATCTGGTCAGTGTTATCTCACTGTTGCCTTGCGGTTAACGCTGTTTAGTTGGCGTTATCGCTGCTGTGTCGACTGCTGAGCAATAAAGGATTTTCTCTGTTGGAAAACAAGCGTGACGAATTGCTTAAACGTCTTGTTTGTTTTCGCCATTTAGCGATTATTTCTCCGACGTTTAGCGAGTTTTTTTATGCAGTTTAACACTGTTGGCGATTTTTTACATTCGTTGCAACATGAGGTCTGTCGAGTTCGTCAATATAATACACCTTTTTCGTATTTTGTTAAGTGTTAGTGGCGTGCGTCGGTTTAGCGCCTATATATGCTAGAACGGCTAGAATTTGCGCATGTTAACATGGGCTGTCTTGAATTGGGTGAATACATGCATTCTACGCGTGCATCACTTTTTTAGTTGTATGGTCAATTAGGGTAAGCAAAGAAATCAAAATTACAAAAAATAAAAACAGAAGGCTGTACGCAGTGCAGTGCGCTAGTGCATGCGTAAAACAAGTAGTAGGTCTTCTCGCTTGCACAAGCGAGAAGACCTACTATTTTTGAATAAATACCAAGGCTTATGATTGACAAACTAAAGACTAACAAACTCGATCAGGCAGCGAATATAAAACGATGCCAATCTTCGTTTGGGCATCGCAATTGAGGATTTAAATTTGCGGTGACGCACGCCAATACAAGTAGACAATTTGGCTAACGGCCAATTTCCACTCAGGAAAATTATCCGTGGATTGGACGGATAAGAAAATTTTTCTTTGTCTTGTGAGCTCTAGGTTGGAACTAATGACTTTAACACAAAGAAAAATGTTCTTGTCCGTTCCAATCCACGGATAATTTTCCTGAGTGGAAACTATAGCCTTAAGCCGGTTTGTACTTTACACCGCCAAATTCACATTTTTAGATACATGACTAGTCACTATTGTTCTAGCTCACAGAAGCGGCATAGAATAGAACAAAGGTAACTAATTAGCTTTAGAATTCTCTACATGAGAGAAGAATCTTATACATAATTCTAATGCTAAGCTAGGTATCTTTATTCTATTTTATGCTTCTCTAAACTATAGAGGAATGGTAACGAGGTTAGCAACGAAAATTTCAGCTCGAGCCACGATTCAAGAGAGACGCAAAATTAAAGGTGTTATTTCAAATAGGTCTTCGTCTGCTTTATCAGTGTTGTTAAATTTACAGTTGTTAAACTTACCTTGCATCTGTAGCCGCGATTATCTCGGTTGATATCAGTTTGACTGCGCGCACGCCGTTCGTATGATGGACGTATCGTTGTAACGTGAAATTAACCGATT
Organism: Paramuricea clavata; assembly: GCA_902702795.2. Taxonomy (NCBI): domain Eukaryota; kingdom Metazoa; phylum Cnidaria; class Anthozoa; order Malacalcyonacea; family Plexauridae; genus Paramuricea; species Paramuricea clavata. The sequence goes on from CACRXK020008218.1 coordinate 8,233, forward strand.
GCGCGCTGATGATTTGTGACATGAAAAATGCGCGATAAACGCTCCAAGTGGGCGGCGACCTTTCTAGCAACTTAATTGAAATGTTTTAATTGAGTTGACAGCGTACAAACTATTGAATGTAGCACAAATATTTTACGTGTTGCGCGAAGATGGCGAGCAAAAAGGAAAAAATAACTTAGTTCAGAAGAGTGTTCAGAAGAGTCGGTTCCAGGGTCAGGTTTTAATGTACGCATGATGGACGCTCCACTGACGAATTTAGAAATATGACGGCTTCGTATAATACTCAGGGACGCCGGAACTGGGGGGCAGGAGGGGCAGCCGCCCCCGTTGCCCTTTACCAGGAGGGGAAAGGGGGGCAAAGGTGCCCTTTCACTTTAAAGGATTGCCTTGGCGAAATATCGAATTGTCAGAAATGTTAGTGAGATTCTTTTACGAATTTGCTTCAGAAAACGCAAGAAATGCAGCCATCGAGCTTCAAGAATAGCACAATCGCTTGGCGGAGAAACCCCTCACACCCCTATCATCCAATAAATAGAAAACATGGTTAGGCGAAGTTCAACTCCCGATGTTTTGCAAACATCTCTTAGTATATATCAATTCAAAAGTGCCCTTTCACGAAAATCTGCCCCCCCTTGCCTTCACAACGTTCCGGCGTCCCTGATAATACTGTTGTTGTTTATTTACATTTGTATAATTTAATAGACTATTTTAGATAAAAATTGAATTACAATAGCGCAATATATACAATAGTAAAAAATCATTCAAGCGAAGAGTTACTCTTACTGAAACCATCAATACTAGGACAAGCAGGTTTTCTTTCTCGATCATATCTGCAACATTTTAAATTTCTGCAAAATTTCAAGGGCTTTTTCAGTCGTCGTGTTCTTTCAAACTGAAAGTTTAAAAAGAACCCCTGTGCCCCCCCCCCACTACATCCCAGGAATTTAGTGAACATGTGCATTTGCCCATCCAGTCTTGATTCATATTTCGTGAGTCTTTTTGCTAGTTTTAGGATACCTTGTCACAATCATCTTTTGAAAACCACTCGAAGCTTTTACGTTTCAAGTGTCTGAAAGTACAGTCAAGTTAAAGTATTAGTTTAATACAACAAGCTTTTCCAGAAGATTTATGTATTATAAAGTCATCGTAGCTATTTGCATCATTGCATGCATGGACGATGTATCAAATTTAAAAGTTATAATTGCTTCAAGGAGGGTTGCAACAAATCGGGGACTTTCGATTGTTGAGAGTTCCACTCGAGTCTATAATTATTCAGAATGGCCTCAAATGGAGAGAAAAAAAAACACAAAAGAATCGATTTCAAGTCATTTTCAATAGTAGATGAACGTAAATAGGATTCCAGCGAAGGGCTTAGACCGGCGGTAGTATTTGAACATGACCGTTTGTTACGTCACTGCAAGGGTACTTCACTATCAGGAATTGTCAAGCTAGTACTGGGCGAAATCTTGACAAATGCTAGCATGGAAGTTTTATTGGTAAAAGTCACGAATCTGAGTGTAGAAAATGTGAATGAGTAGTCTTATTATACGACGCATGGGAATTGTGTGGGTGTTACAGTTCTACAGCCACATATTTTAAACAGCTGTGATCATGGAGGAAAAACAAACGAAAAAACTAAACTTATGATGAGACGTGGTATAAATAAAGAGTACCAGGGTGAGCGTTTCAACCAGATAGTCGCCGTTTGTTACGATAAAATACAAGAGTTGTATTGTCATTTCCCTGGATAGCCAATTCCTTCAGGTGGATATGCTGGTTAGACCTGCCAGGTACTGTACAATCTAAGCCCTATCCTCCATATCGACTACTCTTATAAAATGAGCTATACGGTATTTATTGTTCTTTCAATTTTTGCGTTCAATCTTCAGTTGATTAAAGTTTACGTAAATACGTAATGCACTGGATGACTATAATTGAAGGCGATGATCGTTTGAAACACTGGACGATGGCTCGCTATCCGGAAGTTGTCCCGCAGATTATGCAGAGGAGGAGATACAATGATCACATGCCAAGATAACATCGACAGCACTAAGTGAGTCTGCAATCATTTATCATCCATCTGTCAGCGTTATTTACATCACTTGATATCGATGACAGAATGCGTGTGTATTTAGACATGCATCAAAAACTGTTTATGCGATGTTTGGCAGGGTGTCGCGCAGATAAAAAATGGCCAAGGTTTGATTTGGTTGGTTTAGCCAAAGGTCAGCTGGAATAAGCTACATTAAACAAATTTATTTATACTCCGGACAATTCTATCAAATATAAACTAAACTGTTCCCCCTTGAGGTACAGAAATAGTCATCCTTTATTAGTCCAGAATTAATTAAAGTAGAGGGAAACCTAAGCGGCCTAAACCTAGAGATCCAGTAAGTGATATCACTTTTTGGTGAAGTAAAACAACAGGGGAGGTTATTTATATTGTATAGTTTTTTCAGTTCTGTCGAAACATCTTTCCTTAAGGCTGGTTGGTTTACACTATCAAAGTTTCTTTTGAAGGATTTATAAGAAATGTTTGAGGGAACTAAGTCAGTGTTGACCACCTCAAACATTTCTTACAAATCTTTCCAAACAAAGAATTTACCTATGCAAAATTCCAACTGTGATCACAGAAGCTTTAATAGAGTAAACCAGGCTTTAGGCCCGTATAAAAGCTATTTCTTAAGCCGTTAAGGCTTGTTCAAAGCAGTTGAACCGGCATTGCCGGTTTACCTAACATTGTTCAAGCTTTTTGGGTGCAACCACAGATCAGTGAGTGTAACATTGTTGGGTCTCTTTGAACATGTCGGCTGGTGTGGGTTAAAGTTGTATCAGGTTTGCCCGCGGATTCAAAATCCCTTTGACATTCCTTGTTCATGTCACTAGGGAAGGAGGATAGCTGTATCAATTATATCTGTCATGTACGGTAACAGTTCTAATTTTTTTTTATTTTATAAGGGCTCAGTACTGGGCAATTGAACAGAATCCTTCCGCGACGACGTACTACAGCTAAGGCCCAGTCGAAAACGTGGCCGAAATGGGGTGATTAATTAGGGTTTTCTTTTCAAACTAAAGGTTCTTGTGAGTATAAATATCGGCTGAACATATGCGGTCATGGTAAAGTGAATCTGGATGATGTTTTCCCACGGTCGACTGGGTGTGTACATGCACTTGTAACGACTGTACCACCAATACAGTAAGTTGCGCGTCAGCGTGTGCAATTGGCTATCAATTTGATCATAAATTCCGCGGCATCTCTGTACAGGAAACACACTTGTATCTTTGAAGTGAAAAATTGCTGAGAGCCACTATTTCAATTCATTAACCAAGGTCACGACATTGTCCGTTACAGACTGATAAGACTTTTGAGAATTTAACATAAGTGCGCTCTTAACAGTCGAGAATGCGTGGCACTTAGACTTCTTGAGCCAGCTCTTCAACATGCTTAGTTTTATGTCTGATGAACTATTTTCGAAGTTTGCATTCAAAAACATATTTAAGGATCGTTGAATCCACATAAACCTACCTAACATAGTCAATATATATATAGTTTCATAAGTGTGTTTGAATATACATTATGGGCACAAGACCAGCCGACCAGGTCAACAAGATAAGTCTTTGTGGACTTTGATCAATGACAATGTACCGTTAACTACTATCTAACCGATTATCACAGACTTTGGATATAATTGTTGTTATGTTCATATATGGATTCGTTTGCATGTTTAACGATAGTTGTTCAATCACGTTAAAAACAATACCACATATCTCTGAAATTGGTTCATTTCTTTAATTAATCAACGTACAAATAATTGATTTTTATTGTGCGCTTATTCACGAGATAAGATTGACATGCAGCCGTCCACCTTTACACATTTAGATATATTTTATATATTTGTGTATATGAAGTATGATTCTGTGTGATCCCCTCATGGTAAATCATGACTTGCGTGAGTAATTGAAAATGTTTCTCAGCATTCAGGATTCCGAGGTCCCACTGTTTTCCAGGTCTAGATACTATTTTGATGCCACAGGGTGCGATAATTCAAGATTCTTAGTTGTACCTCACTGGTACTGGTACCGCGTACTCAATCTGATACAAAGTTAAGACTCCACATGTACATAGTCACATAGTGCTGGTCATATGGTACCAGCAAGATGTAAGTACGCAGATAATGCGAATTCCGCGTGCCGACGTGGTACTTGGTGCCAAGCCAAGAAGTACCAGACCGTAATATTGGCGTACCTCATATGGTACGCATGCACACGAAAGCAAGTACCGGTACGTGGATTATCGCACCCTGCAGCCAGTCAATACTAAATGCTACATGTACTGTACATTTCACACAACAGAAGCACCAAAATGCACCCGAGTTATTGTCATATCTGCCACTAGTTCCCAGGAATTAGCTTTGGGATCGTACATTTCGACGGATTGGAGGAATTGACCGTTAAATCCACCAAGAACGTACAGTCGACCTTTCATGGCCACCAAGCACGATGAAGATCTGAAAAGAATACAAAGGAACTATTTGAAACAAAAGAAGCTGGGGTGTAGACATGGTGGATGTGGAGCTGAAGGGGACTGAGCCACTCTTGTTCAAATTTCCTTTTGGTTTAGGGGGAGGGGGGTGAATCTCACAAAACACAATGAATCTTTCAGTGATACCTGGGTTGACTCATATTAGCAATTGCCATCCATTTGTCAATGCGTGGGTCATACATGCAAGCATCCTTGAGATGAGAAGATCCGTCAAATCCTCCAACACAGTACATAACATTATCCATTGCTGTAACCCCAGCTACTGACCTCTCACTGTCTATAACATAAACATGAAAACTAACCAATTATCTACTAATTATTTTTTGAAATAGTTTGTGAATTCTATTAATATACCTACCCATTGGACTAACTGGCAACCAACAATCATTAACAACATCATAACACTCAACACTTTTCAACCTCTTGACGCCATCATGTCCGCCAACTGCATAAATTAACCCTCCAATGGTTGCTGTGCCAACATACATGCGAGGCATTTCCATTGGTGCACAGGGTATCCATTCGTTTCTATTTGGGTCAAAGTTCTCAACAGAACTCTGCTTAGTATAACCGTCGGTTCCTCCAATTGCAAAAATCCTATTGTGGGACTGAGCTGCACCAAGGTACTTCCGAGGTCGGGACATGGAACTCATACTCTGCCAGGTGTCCAGTTCTGTATCATAACATTCCCCAATATCCAAAAATATCCCTGATGTACACCCACCCAAGCAGTAAACTGTACCATGTAACTTCGCTATGGCAACACCATATCTGCTTGTCGGCATGTCCGATGCAACTTCCCACGAGTCTGTGTACATGTTGTACTTCTCAACAGTGCCAACAGCATCACTGCCATTCAACCCACCCATTGCGAGCAACTCATCCCCGTAACCTTCCGCAATCCGAGAAGCATTGTGAGATAATACCCCTGTAGTTTTCTGCTTCTCAGACAGAGGTGATAAAGCAAACTCTAATGCACTTTCAACAACTTCCCGGCAAACTAAGTTTTCCTTAACATGACTGCTAGTCAAAACAGTTTCCCTGAGATAGTTCGGTGTTAACGACCCTAAACGAACGCAGCCCAAGATCTCTGGTAAGTACACCTCGTGCTTGCCACTTGACTCAATCCACCTTAAACCAGCTTCAAAAACTTCTTCCTCTGAGTTTATAGATAAATTTGGATCATTCAAGATAATTTTAACATCCTTCAAAGACAAACAACAAAATTCTTCATCTCGACAAACCATGGAAAAAATTTTTAAGATGAACTTAAAAGTATAAGCTGACAACTCCCGACAATGGTGGTGTTCAGCTAAGGCCCATATTCCAAGACAATTGGATGAATGCAGTTGAGCTTGTAGGTAGTCACAGCACATTTTTTCGACCTCTTTAATTTGAAGTAGATTAGAAGCAGCTAAAAGGCCTTCAACATTTGCGTTATTTATTTCAAGTTTCGATGAATAAGCAAATCTAACAAGTGTTGCTAAGATGTCTCCTTCAATGTTCTCCATTTTTATGACTTTCTGCCGGCTTTCGCACAAATCGCCTGTAAACATGCTACGAAAGTAAGGGCTTATGGCCGAAAGTACAAGACGATGAGCTCCAACCGATTTGCCATCACAGCCTTGGATTTCAACATCGCATAGTTGTCTCATGTCCCACATCTCAGCAATGTTCTGGTAAAGGATTGGCAATAACTTCGACGAACAACATTCAACCCAAGACATTGTTGTTTATCCGTAAACAAACCTTTAAAATGTAAACAAACCACAACAAAACAACGACACCTAAGTACCTAACGACACTAACAAATTAACAATGGTATATACCGCAGACCAACCTGACTGGCGTGCGCGGGAGTACGTTATTCTCCAGACGTATGTTATATATAGATCAGTGCTTTTGTTCTAAACTCTAGCTAGATAATAGTAGCAAAGCACAAGAAAATTGAGATGGATGGGATTCGATGGAAGTATGGGTCGGGAAACTACATGTGGCTTTTATATTAGAAGTTTTAGAAATAGTTTCTGGGGGTTAATACCCAACCTCGTACCCAGGGTTAATACCTTGCTCTATCAATTCTAAATTATTCTCCTAGAGCTCCTTGATAAAGGTCATCTGTTACACGGCAAAAAACGATCAGGTTGTTGCAAGACCTTGCAATACTGATGAAAACAGGATTGAACAATGTTTTGCTGCCCACATTGTTATTTGTTCACAGTTGTCAACAGTATTGAACAATATTGTTACACCCGATTCAGGCTCAACAAATTGTTAAATATTGGTGACAACTGTGAACAACGTGGGCACCAAAACATTATTCAATCCTGTTGAGCAGCGGGCTCGGCGTTTTTTTGCCGTGGTCGTCCAGTGTCGAGGCCCTGCATACTCCGACAGATGCCGAGCCATTGCATTGAAATGGCGACATATAGAAAAGTGAATTATCACCATTTGCCATGAACTCTGACTCTGTCTAAATTGTGACAGCGACATATGAAGAAAAAGTTTGAAATTTACCACTGCCTGGCCATTATACAATCGGTTCCTGATTCCAGTTAGGATGGTTTCCTAAGGATTTACTCTTAGTTTACTCCTTAGTGACTTATCTCTCGATTTATGGTTAAGACGTATAAATTAGAAACTTTCATAGCCGTACTCAGCAGTCTCAGCTACTTCTGAACGATGTAAATTATACACAACGGATCATCGAAGCAGAACGTCCCACCTGCCCATTCGTGAGAACGGTCAAAGTCACCAGAGCATGACCCATTTTAAAATCTTGAAAAACCAAATAAAAATCTTATGTTGATTCACTTTCTTTTCCGGATAACAAAATCTACTTGTACACATGTAACTTGATTTTTGTGCAAAATTGTACAGGCAAACCTTTTAAGAAAATATGACTAAAATGACCTAATGTTTCGAAAATTATATGCTACATGATGTCATGCGAAAATATCTCTCCAGCTTGCACGCTATTGGCTAGTCCACTCGACATGGCGGGTAACCTAAACATTTCTTCATGCACCATAAAGCATTAGAATACGCTTGAGCGCCGGTGATCTAGCAAGCTAGATATGTACATTCTCTAATGCGAAAATCACTTTGGCCTATCCGAGTATCCTTCACATATATAAAGGAAAGCCATTTGAACTAAGCTATACTTTATAGGTACAGCGCCTGTCAAGAGAGTGAGTCAAGGAAACACATTTTAAAGGATATTAAGGTAGTACGGTATATTAGTATGAAGTTTTTATGGTAGGTAGCCTCGTTTTGTAAATAGCATGCTTAATTTAACAACGTAAATTATAGTAGGAATTAGGGTGAATTATCGTATTAACTAACGAAGCTGAATCACTTCGTTTAAAGTAAAGAAGTTTCTATTTTGTATCGGTCGTCGCATATACATCTGTTTAAACGTTTTACCCATCTCCGGTGATGGAAAATGTAGTAAAGCGCGCCATTTCGGGCAGACTATATCTCTGATGAACAAATACACTTGGGTTAAAGGATTCTCTAACACTATGTTTATATATGTTTGCGTTGACTGAATTTTCTCTGATATCGCGAGTTAATTCGATTCAGTTATTCCGTACCCAAAAATGTAGAATTATATAAAGAGTTGATTCACATTAGAGTCAGTTAGATCTCTTGAGAAGACCGTGGATTTTCTCCGGGTTGTTCCGTTTGAGACCGTTTCTTCTCGCACGGAAAGTTCGCAGGGTGGGTTAGGAATATCATTAGACGCAATCCCATCAGCGTACGGTAACTTAAAATTCATGAAGTTGTCAAATTTTTAGATGTAGTTGTATCCATAACCCCAACGAAAATGTTCAGCTGATTACTAACCAAACCTAACCTAACTTACAATTTAACCTGACTTAACCAACGTACATGTGATCCAATTTAACTGAACCTAATCTAACCTTTTCTAATAGTTGCGAGGCTTGCGAGGAAGAACCAGGCGGAAATCGTAACCGTATGATAAAAATCAATGCCCAGCAGCATAATGTACGAAAAAGAGCCATAATTTAAAAATATATACTGTGATTGCTCTTCTGAGAGTTTCAAAACCTAACCTGAGTAACCTAACCTAACCCTCACGAGCACAGTCTCAAAACGGCGCAAAGCAGTTTCCGCCTGTCTAGTAAAATTCATATTCCTAACATAAACTAAAACAGCCTAGGCCCTAGCCGAATTTTATACTTAGAACTCTCCGCAAGGAACTTCCTCCACGTAACATTAATATTTTTCAATGTCTATTCTAGTTTAACGATAGTGGACATTTCAGAAATCAAGAACAATATGAATGAACAACCATGAATCACGTCCAGTCGTGCTTATGGATTTAGCTACACGGAGGGTGTACGATTATCGAACAAGACAAAAGCGTCTAACAACTGGTTTACTCAATTGCTAGTTGCTTTTGTCCCGTTTGTGTATCGTCAAATGCCAAACAACAAAAACTGTGCCTAAAATGGTTGATGAAAGAAACCAATCTAGATCGTCATGTACACAGTGGAATGTGGAACATTTGCGTCGAACACCATTACTGCAATTCAATTTATACTGATGTAAACGTTTAATCAATTTTACGTACATCAGGCTCTTTTCAAGAATTCGTCCGATTAGGGCGGGGGACATAAAGGAAAAAGGACAACTATAGCCAATAAGAAAAGGTGAATTGGAAAAGTGCAAACAGGTTTGAGGGTGTTTTGGTCCACTCTCAGACAATGTTTGTATATTTGAGTTACCCAATATTTAGATACCCACTTGCCACAATATCCGTATAAGTACTATTTAAAACACGAGTAGGTGTGTTTTATCAGATGTAAACGAGTGTTTTGAATAGGTTAAAATACGACTACAAAAGAATGCTAATTAGGATGAACAATTATATAAAGAATATAATGAAGATCAGTTTTATCAGATATAAAGTCATTCCACGTGACATATTAATATTATGGCTGACATGATTGCCACAAGATTTATGAATTATTAATGAGTATTTTAATATTTACATAACTAAATTATTTTGAAATCAATGTAGCTCGATCATATTAATAAAATTTGTGAGTAACAATAATTTTCTTTTGCGTCTGTCATGTGTAAACGTGATGATTGCAACTGTTGTACACACACAAAACGCGCAACTTGCACAACAAACCTGCAAAAGACTTGTAGCAATGTTTCAATAACTTGTCATCGTTGCTCCCAGCTTGTTGACAATCTGTTAAAAGCTTGCTGACAACTTGCTACAATGTTGTAGACTCAAAAGACTCCAGCAACATGTTATAATCTGTGACAACTTGATAAAATAACAGCATTGTGATTTGTGACAACTAGTTGACAAGTTTGGACTTTATAGTGATGCTATAAGTCTGTTGCGAACACAACTATTGTCAAGGTGTGAGTTTTTACGTGTGTAGAAGTGATAAGGCCAAATAAAAAAAAAATACTTGGTTAGCGTCACACTCTCACAAATTTTCAGAGGCGGGAGGGCGTTTTTTATTTTTAAATTTTACTCGTTTTTTAAATTTTTTAATAGTATTTTTTTTGGGGGGGGGGGATGAGGGCAGTTTTTCGACCATATCGGTGATATTTTTTGTATAAACCAAAAACAGACTTAAACCGCCAATTGCTGTGTTCGCACTGCTTTTCTCAGCTTTTTGACAAGTTGTCAACGGCTTGCTTGACTCCCCAAAATACATGTGTACAACAGTTGTAAATCATAACTATGGTTATGATGACAATTTTTGCAGGAAACCCCCGCCTTGAAATGCAGTACTCCTGTCTGTGAAACCTCAAGTTACGAATCTAGCTCTCCAAACCCCAATGGAAAAAAAACCTATATGAAGTCGGACATATTTTCTACTTACGAATTTTCTCCCACCCCCTCCTGCCACCCCCGAAAATTTGTTGCCATCAGTGAGCTCCCTTCCCACGACGGAAAACATTTTGTAATGTTCGGTCAATTCCCCCTCCCCCTAATTTTTTTCCCTCGTACGACTATATGTTTATCTCTCAGGGCAATCTTTTATCAAATACTGTGTTCCAGGGACTGGTTGAATGTATAAAACTCGTACGTACTTTTTAATTAACTACCCATTTCGCAGTTAAATTATAGTTAACTCCAAAATCCATGATCAGGATTGGTTAACTTTCGCACTATAACTATAGTTCACATTAACTACTTTTTTATACAACCGTACCACCGGCCAATGGTACGTCTATATAATTGATAAATATACAATGAGATGCCATTTTAAGAATTGCTATCACTGCGTAATACGTTTATTTCTTGTTTTATTTCTTGTTTAATTTATTGGTACAAAAGTGGTTTGAAATTAATCGATAGTATACCGGTCCATATAATCTGTCAGATAAACACATTTGTTTTCTCTATGAATTACTGGACACTGGGCAATTTTTCATCTTAATTAATGAAAGGGAAAATTCAATATAGCAGATAAAATATATCGTGAAAATGTTCATATAGTAGCTAGTTCAGTTTATTTAATTTCGTTGGTCGAATGTTTGGACGAAACACAAATGATTTTTGAACTTTTTGAATTCATTAAAAATATATAGACGCCTGTAAGTTTATCGTTCTTCTTCAAAGAGTATAGTTGCAGACAACTACGCAATGAGTATTTCATACAAAAATTTGTTGTGTTATGGAAACGGTTACACTGCGATTTGTCTTCCCAATTTAAGGCGCACTGAGTGTTAATCAATATACATTTGTCAGCTGGTGATGAAACATGACAGTTTTTATGATGTTGTTCAATCCAGTTTTCTCTAAAATTAGTCCAACAGAACGCAATATGTAAACGTAGGTTTCTGATAAGGAAGATCTCAGCTTGTTCGTCTACTTCAAAAGTACACGCATGTCAAAAATTGAGAAAATATTGATGAATCCTTGTATATTCGTGCGAGTCTGTTTTACTCACTACGATTATACTACCTTCATTTCCTAGAGGGCAGTTGTATGACAGCTATATTTCTAGCAAAAAGTACTTTCCTATATAGTTGACTATTTATCTCGGTCCGTCTTTTAGTTGTTCTTGGGTGTTCTGTGATGCTAACTGTTTCTCGGAAAATTCGGGTTGTGGAATATTGGATCTTGTGACCATATCTAAGAAATCGTCATCCATGTCAACTTCAAGATCCTTGTTCTTGCCTGTTACATAGAAATGTGATGAAGGGTTAATTATTAATTAACAAATTAATAATACATTAATGATTGATTAATTAATTAATAATTAATTAGTACAATGTGATTACTGTAATTCAGTAACAATTCTTTTTTGTTAAATGAATATTACTTAGGAGTAAATACATTTTCATAGTCAGGGCACAGAGTAATCCCCGAGCCGGCGGCGCGAAGCGCCGTGCGAGGGTACTAATTCCCCCCGGCTATTTACACCCGGAGAAACGAAAGCATTAGGGAAGTCTGAAGTTCATCAATGAGCGCGGGCGTCGGTCACCAACGATGGGTGGTCATCCTCACTGATCTCAAAAATATGGCGGACTGTCATTAAAAGCGGACACTGATTGGTCCAAATTAAAGTTTGCATTATAACGGCTGCATGACGACAGCGAAATAGCAAACATTTGACATTTCTTGATTTGATGAGTTGATGATTGACAAATTTCTTGCAAATATTCTTCATTTTTGCTCGTATTTCTGCAAGATTTTGTAAATTTCAAGAAAGAAAGGGCGAAAGAATCAGCTAAAAGAAGGGAGCCGACGTTAACAAAGGTAAGTTTGTTTTAAATATTGATTTTATAATGGCTTTAAAACCCGACGGCCTTTGCGTATATGAAACTACTAAACAAGACAGCATATAATTTCAGTGTATCTTTAATATTGATTCCCTTTTTTATTATATTGAATTTTTTAAATAAAAATAAAGCAAAGTTATTTGCAAGCGAGAATTTGAAATCATTTTATTGCAAACTCAAAGTTTATCGATAAAGCCATTTAATAGTTAAAGGCAGTTTAGTTTTATAAAGAACACTTTAAAACGTTTTGCGAATTGTTTGTGGTTGAATTTTACCTTAAATTGAAGCTTGTATTACGTATAATTACATACCTAACATAAATATGTTGGGAAATTGATAATTTTGTAATTAAAAGTGATATTTTTAGGCGATTTTTCATTTGTAGGAATATTCTTTAAAAATTATCGTGTTACCATGACAACTACTTTAGATACTTCATGTTCGGAAAATACAACGGTTTTGCAGGGCGCTGTGGGTTTTGTCAGCAAGGCGAGGGTTTCTGCATGCATGTATTTTCTAGTTTTAATTTCTGCAAATGATATTGTATTACACCAACCAATTTGCTACAAAACCCAAAAATGGTTCACCCATATCTGTGTACGGAATAGTGGACCCCCCCCCCCATATAAGTGACGTAAGCATGATTGACGTTTGCATAAAAGAAACATTAAGAGCATGTTGATGGGGGGTCG
>CACRXK020008219.1:0-21250 GCA_902702795.2 Paramuricea clavata
TCTGTTCTTGTTCCATTTATAATCGAAAAAAGTGATCAATTTTCGAATTTTGAGCTTATCGAGAGCCTTTGTGATGAATCACTGACCTAATTATAGAATCCAACAGCAAACAGCCAATCAGAATGCAGCGTTCGTGGGCGAACGCGGAAAGTACAAAATACCGGGCCTTGCTTGCAGGCCCACTATCAAGTTCCCTTGAGCCTGCTCCCTTGGGCCTGCACGCGGGCTAATGGCAGCCATTTTTTTACTACCAAAATTTGCGCGTGCTTATATGTTTTTATACAAGAATGGAAATTAAACTAAATAGTCAATCGCAAAAAGCGCTCGCAAAAAGTCGATCGTGCAACATTTTGCACGGAATGGAAATCCGCCTTAAAGGTCTTTTTTTATAAACCCTGTAGCTTTGAATGACCTCACCTCCTGAGTCAGATACATGTGCATTTTTAACATGGCGGACAACATGGCTGACAAAAATGCACTCATGTTGAATGAAAGTTTTATCAATCAAAATCAGCCTTTGGATACCTTTCTTAACAGTTCAAATGTTATCAGATTTATATATATTTATTTATCAGGAATGTCATATGATGGTTGCCATCTTAAATGGTGTGAAGATTTGCTGAAATTAAAGCAAATTGTAAGCGATATCTGGAATCTCGAAGGAAATTGGTCTTCGCCAGGAGGCCAATCAAAGAGATTTTGTAGCTCAAATGTTGACGTGGTTCTTGTATGGTATTGAGAAAAACAGATCACCAATTTTACATGGAAATGATGGAAATGTTGTTTGAGATAAGTGCATTTTACTTTGCTCTGAAAACAATCGATACTTACTAAGCACTACATTGAAAGTTCATGAAGCTAATACACAATCTCAATCAAATGTGTATAATGGGATTGATTGTACCTTCGATCAAAGTAAAATATCCAATATAACATCCCAATTAAGTACTGTGTTTCTGAATAAAGCTTCACAAACGGAGAATATCAAAGCTTGTATTTATAATTGTAATTGCAGTGTTTATGCTGCAGATTTGGAAGGAGTTAAGCTTGACTTACTTATAACTCAAAAGAACCTAGAAAATCCTGAGGCAAAATTTAGAGTTAATCAATGAAGTATCCGTAGGCAAGCAAGATCGGGTAAATCAACTTAAACTTGCGCTTAATCAACTTAAACTTAAATACAACAATGACGTCCCTACATGAAAGAATTACAACTGTCGAAGCTTTAAACAATCAATTAAGGCTGTCGGCAAATAGCATAGATATGGCAATAAAAGATAACTTTAATCCCATTCAAACGAATGATAATCACGTTAATGTTGCTAATGAGATGTCCTCACAAAAGTCTGCCCAACCAAGTTCTGATTTGGGCTTTCTTGTTAGTCAAAGAAATGTTGACGATTTAAAAACAACAATAACCTACCTACGTGAAAGAATTAAAACTGTCAAAGTGCCAAACGATTCAATTAAGGCTGTCGGCAAAGAGCATAGATATGGAAATAAAAGATAACTTTAATCCCATTCAAACGAATGATAATAACGTTAATGTTGCTGCCCACAGTTTTAAAGATCCAAGTCAGGTCAATCGTTTAACAGCGAGTTCACCGGAAGTAGCACTGTATGATAATATGACTAAACTGTAGGACTAAACACGATGGTAAAAGGAGACTGCAATTCAGCTTGGCGGTCATATGTAAATAAGCTATCAGAGGAATTAGAAGGAAACAACCCCAAGGCTTTTTGGAAATATGTAAACTCGAAATGCAAGGGTACAAATGATTTGATACTGTTAAAAGTAGGGGATAAAGAAATCACTGACAATATGGAAATTGCAGAGAGCATGAATACGTACTTTTCGACAGTATTCACAAAAGAAAGCTTTGATAGTTTTTCCACTATGAACAGAGTCATGGAAGAAAAGCTCTGTGACATTCAATGTTCAGTGGACAAAGTCGAGCAATATTTAAATAACATTAAACATCTCAAAATCTCCGGGACCCGACAATATCCTAGGTACCGCGTATCCTAAAAGAGTGTGCTTCCGCAATAGTACCATCATTAACAAGTATCTTTAACAGGTCATGGTCTTCGGGTAAGCTCCCAGAGGACTGGAAATTGGCTCACATTATCCTGATTAACAAAAAAATTCAAAATTTAAAAGAGACAATTACCAACAAGTATCGCTCACATCAACTGTTTCTAAAATCATGGAAAAAATAATCCGTGATAGATCGATTGAATTCTGGCTCAGATACAAAGTATTTAATCAAAACCAGTTTGGTTATCTGAGAAATAAATCTACTCTGTCTCAGTTGCTGTTGTGTTATAACGATTGGGCTCAAGCTAGGAACGCCAAGATAACAACCGATGTATTTTTTTTTAGATTTCCCAAAAGCGTTCGACACATCGTACCTTATGAGCCTGTATTACATAAATTGGAGCAGTATGGGATTAGTGGAGTTTTGCTGAACTGGTTTAGGAATTTCCTTACCAATCGATCACAATGCGTTGTAGTGAGAGGTTCCTTTTCAACTTGGACGAAAGTAACATCAGGGGTACCGCAAGGAACGAGTTTGGGTCCGATTCTCATTTTAACATATATCAACGATTTCCGTAATGGAATCTCGAGTCCCACTAAACTATTTGCGGATGACACAAAAGTGTATCGCGGTTTAATCGACCTAGAGAAAGATAAGCAAATCCTCCAGTCGGACTTAGATCGTATGACATAATACTTGGCAGTTAAATTTTAACTCGGATAAATGTGAAGTTATATGGATTACATACACACCAGAAAGATTTTTCATTGCCGGTGTGGCAGTCTGGTTGCTCCCCCGGTCTGAAAATTCCCCTGATACTATGCGCATGCGCACATCAGTGGCAATCGATGTCAACAAATCCTCGCGGTATGAGCTATTCCCTTCTTCTGTAGCTAGCGTTTCGAATACAACATTTTATCAGCGTACGGAAGACCAAAATTTTCGTGTCACAAGTTTAAAAATGGTGCCAGAGATAGAATAAGACCCTAAAAGTGAACCTCAACCTGAGAAGAAAAGCAGAAAAGATCGTATAGTTGAGCAAAAGGAAAAATGTGAGCGGATTGTCCACTACCTTCAGCATGGAAAACAACCCGAAGGCTTGACTAAAAATCAGCAGCGGGTAGTTCGCAGCCAAGCAAAAAAGTATAGTTTGGACGAAGCAAGTAAATATAACTTTGTATTTTTTTATAAGTTAAAGCTAATGTTTATATTATTCGCGTAACAATGCAAACGCCCTTTCGAAACATTGATTGCACATTAGCACGTGCTACAATGCCACAGTAGGCTATACATTTCGCATAATTATTTATATACAGCTATTGTATGATAGCTATAAACACAGTATAATTTGTTGTATTTTGCTATAGCATATTATATAGCTATTATGTTTAATAGCTATAAACACAGTATGATTTGTACTGACAAGCTAAGGCTAAGCCTAAGATTTAATTACAGTTTTATGGTTAGGTTTAGGGGCGAGGGTTTAGGTTTAGGCTGTTATGGTCACTCTCAAAGCAATTGAAAGAGTTGTCCAAGTTTGCCTAAAATGACATCATGTCAGTTTGAGGGGTGGAAACAAGTGACAATTAACCACAATATTCATCAGCAAATTCGAGTTTAGTAATGTGCATTAGACATTGCACATTTGTAAGACAATATCTAAACAAATTTCACTGCTCACTCTATAATTTTTCCCAAATCAAATATTTTTATGTATTTCTTAAAGATAATGAGCTGTATTACATTGTTGGGGGTGTCCAAAAGAAGGTAGTCCTCACTGTAGAAGGAATTGGAGAAATCCTGCATCA
Organism: Paramuricea clavata; assembly: GCA_902702795.2. Lineage (NCBI taxonomy): Eukaryota > Metazoa > Cnidaria > Anthozoa > Malacalcyonacea > Plexauridae > Paramuricea > Paramuricea clavata. The sequence continues at coordinate 3,848 of CACRXK020008219.1, forward strand.
CCATCATAGCAATGCTATGGGAGGGCACAGTGGTGTGAACGCTACTCTGAACAAAATTTCAAACCATTATTATTGGAATGGAATGAAAGAAGATGTCCAAGAATATGTATGTTTGTATAGATATTTGCTATTTTTATAATATTTACCTATTTGCAATTCACTCTGAGATGCATGCAGTAATTTTACTCTGTGAAACACCAAGAAAATGTACTTATAATTGTTACAACTTAAGATGTTTTGCCTGCAAACCACAAAAAGTTATTACCAAAACTGCAGATGCATCCAAGAATGTGACTGCATTCCTAAATGTTTTGAAATTGATATTTATAGAATATTGAAATCTGATTGGTCCGCAGGTAATTGCATTAATTAAATGTCATAATTAAATGTTTTGACAGGAAAACATGATACGATTTTTCATGCGAGAGGATCTATCCACGGTTTTGGTAATATCAAGCTTAAACCCATTGCAGTACATTTGTGGGGTTGCATTGATTTAATGATCATTATTTGTTTACTAACAATTTACTAACACTTTATGTTTTTTGAAATGTTAGATTATGTCATGTCATCAATGCCAAGTATACAGTAAAATCAGAACTCAGGCACCAGAACTTATCCCCATCAAAGTGCAGGGGGGCACTAGAGTTGGTTGGGATAGATTTGATTGGTAAGTAGCAAACAGTGATGAGATAGACTAAAAAATGATGTGTTACTTTAACTGTATCTTTTTATACACATAGCAGTGTTGTAACGAGTCACCTACAGGTCGATACAAGTCACGAGTTGAGTCACTCAAAGGTCGAGTCATTTCACTTTCTGATCGAGTCGAGTCAATGGCTTCACTCAAGTCGAGTCAATAGCTAAAATTGAGTTGAGTCAGGGAATTTGATCAAGTCCACCCCACACTTTCTGTAATAGTAATCAAATTTACCTTTTAAGCTAACAGCATCCGCATGGGCAGCTAGGCTGTACCAATATCACAGCTCTAGTCATTATTAATTATGACCATGTGAGATGTCTCATCATGCCTGTTGATCGAATGTACGTACATACAACTAGTATAACTTGCAACTGGAGTCAGAATTAACAAAGAATAGACTTTAATTAATCATGCTTTGTAGGTTAATTTAAAATGATATAGCACTTCATAAAATGAAAATTTGCAAGTCCCCATATATTTTCTGATAAAGTTTCGAAGTTCACATTATTCATAGGACTCATTGTTCTTCCCAAGCAATACAATCAGCTAAAAATACAATCGGGTAAAAATACAATCAAGTAAAAATCAGCAAGTTGAGTCATTTGGGGCTGTTGACTCGAGTAATTTTTCGTATTGGACTCGAGTCGGGTTGCTGAAAATAGCAAGTCGACTCGAGTCCGAGTCAATGACTGGACTTGTTACAACACGGACACATAGTGTGATTAATTTATTAACTGGTTCTTTCGATTTTATAAAGGGCCATATTGCCAACAACTCCTGATGGATTTAAATATGTTTGCACATTCACAGACTACTTCACAAAGTTTGTGAATTTTCATCCCATAAAGAATAAATCTGCAGATTGTGTTGCAAAATGCATCAAAAAGTTCACATGCAGGTATGATACTTAAGTATACTAGGTTACCTGAGAAAAATTACTTTAATTTACTCAACCCAAAATATATATATTCAAAATATATTCAGTGGATAAAAATTGTCAGTTACTGGCTTGACCTAGTTTGTATGCCAGAAGGTATCAGCTTACAGTACATTGTGGTGATGTGTGTACTCTAGCTGAGTCTAGCCAAGCAAATGCCTTTAAGATAAGGTTAAATCTAATTTATGTTGTACTTTATCACTGGCTTTCATTTTAAGTGAAATTGTTTTGTAGAAATAATTGTTTTGTAGAAATAACTGTGCTAGTCAGACTAACCGAGACCGTCAATGTTTCCTGAACTTTGAAGTTCGCTTCAGGTTCACTTTGTTGGTTTCGAAACGGAAGGTCAAATTAATGTTTTCGAAAAGGTTCGATGGGAAACAAACAAGTTGTTATTTTCCGCTATAAGCAAAAGTTCCCATCAAAATGCGTAAGTATGGTCAGCAAATGCGTAATGCGGTTGCCTAGCCTAGCCACGCTATGTCCGTTACGAAAAACATAGGTTTGTAGATTACGCAGTAAATTCCGGTTTGTTTTGCGCAAAAACAGTCTACCCAACTTGTAAACTTCATTCTGCAATAAGTCTTTAACGCGGACGCTTGTGAGTAAGCAATAGTTGTTTTGGGCCCTGTATTGGCCAAGTTCTATCCACGTTAAGAAGACCGTCTACCTTTACTCTATCTTGGCTTGAAAGAAGAAGCTACACATATATCTACGCTATTAAAAGTTAAAGTTTGGTGCGTTAGCAAACCAAAGTAAGTACATAGATAATAAGTTGTTTTTTTTGCTATATTAATAGTTGCACAAAATGTTTCACACAAAAGTGACTTTAGAATAATTTGCGCCATGTCATGCATGATTCAGTTTGTTTGTTTTGTATTTGTTCATTTGCATGCGCATGTATTCTTGTAGGCTTAAGATCCGCGCTAAGTCAAGGGGGCAGCATTTCCATTTCCAGCGCGCTGCTAAATTCGGGTCTAGTGCATGCTAATCTTATAAGTAAATATTTGCATGTATATTATTTAGTATATTAATTAGTATTAGTTTCTTGTTATATTTATCCTAGTTTCTATATGGTTTACTATAGTTAGTTTGTTTCACTCATTGTATTCTAGTTCGAACCGATTCTATCCGCGACCGATTCAATCCGATCGATTCAACACGTTATGATTCTACTCGATTCTATGTGATTCTATATCAACCATACTATATCTATCGATAGTATATCATCTACAAGGACAATATACCACGATAAACGACAATCTAAATGATCTAAAACTGCGATTTATCAGCATTCAAGTGATTCAACGTCTTGATATTGAATTTGATCCTACCAACTAAAACCTACAACATCGATTTCACATTTCGACACCTCATTCCCAACAAGTCGTCGTATCGTGATATCATTGTATTGTACATATCTCACACCTGTATATATCCTGTTATCTGTTTATTAAATTGTTATAACCTTTTTGTCAAAATTCTAACGTCGAGTTCAATTTATTCAACGCACCGCGTCTACCCCCAGTAGATTCATTTGGATTTTGTTCAAACATTCATTTCTATCCGGATGAAGCTACACACTTGTCAAAATTACCAGATGTGGCGTTGTGGAAACACAACCAACAAAAAGCTTATTGCGCATTTCCGATCGCGCACAACCACAATGCACTGCGGTAAACAATGGTTTGAGATAAAATTTAAAAAAAAAACACAAATTAGGTCTGCTGCTTCGCTCGTTCGCTTCAGGTTCGCTCGCTCCGTAGCAATTATTCATTCTCAATTGACTCAACTGAATTACGGGAAACAGGTTTACAGTAATTTAAAAATGAAAATTAAAGCCCAGCAAATGACTTTCAGACAAGACATAACAAAATATAAAATTTATTGGCTAACGTTTCGTTGTATTGTTCACAACATCTTCAGAGCAATTAAACTTATTTACAAGCGTGTATTATATATATACTTATTATTAGCATGACAAAATTACTGGATGCCGATTGGTTGAGAGGAGTACAATTATTTCATTAATTGTACTGCAGTACAATTAATGATTTTCCCACAACAAACAAAATGGCAGAAAGGTATTTTAAACACAAGCGTGAAATGAAATTGCCCTAGATGAACTAGATGAAAATACGAACAAAAGCACCAAATTTTGCTTTAAAACAAAAGAACCAAATGAAAATACGGACAAAAGCACCTAATTTTGGTTGAAAATCTGGCAGAACTGGGCTTTGGTAAGAGAATATATGATGTTAACATTGAGAAGTATCCAATTTTCGCTTGCCCCGGCGGCTCGTCCAATTTTGGCAAAATTTCCAAACATCACTCGTACTATTAATCCCTAATTGTACTCGCCATCGCATGATTACCTATACAAATAGTTTCAAACGGTTACAGTATTCAAATAAGTGAATAAGAGGAAGGATGAAAAACAACCTGTCATTAAAAGCAATAGTATTAGTAATTGAAGGACTCCAGAAGGACAACAACATTTATCTCATCAAGCCAGATAAAGGAAATGGAGTTGTTATTATCAACTGCACGGATTATAACTCAAGAATGCTTAACATGCTTGATGATAACACTAAGTTTGAACAAATTGATCTTAAGAAATCAAATATTTATAAAGAAACCACTCGCCGTGAAGACGCTGTCCGAACTCTCGTAAACGAACTTAAATCTAATGAAATAATTTCTGAACATTTAAGTAAAGAACTTAATCCTATTGGCTTGTGACCAGGTATTATGTATGGTTTACCTAAAGTCCATAAGCCTAATTTCCCACTCAGACCTATAATCTCTGCTATAGGTGCTCACTCCTACAAACTTGCCAAATTTCTTGTTCCACTTCTCCGTCCTTTCTCTACTAACACTTTTGCAATTAATGACACCTTTACATTTGATAAGGAATTACGTGAGTTAATGGTGAGATGTCATAATGGCCAGTTTTGACGTTAAGTCTCTCTTTACTAACATACCATTAGGTGAAACTATTGATATACCGTATTTACTCGTTTGAGCGCCGCCCCCGAATGAGCGCCGCATTTGAGATCAATTTTTTTTTAAAGAGCGCCGCCCCCGAATGAGCGCCGCACTAAACAGTGTAAAAACTTTCAGCCGTCAAAATGGGGACATTTAGTAACAAAAACCTTTTAAAACTTGTCTATTTTATAGTTAAAAGTTCTTGTCATAATTCACAAATAAAATATTTTTTAAAGAGCGCCGCCCCGATTTACCGCCACCCCCGAATGAGCGCCACATCTGAAGCTCTGAAAATTTAAAGAGCGCTGCGGCACTTAAACGAGTAAATACGGTAATCATTAATAAATGCTTTGCTAGTGCCACACACTATCATGCCATCTCTCGCGATCAATTTAGAGAACTCTTAAATCTTTCTGTGAAAAATTGCCATTTTTTATTTGATGGTGTTCTATACAAGCAGGTTGATGGTGTAGCAATGGGTTCACCCTTAGGCCCACTGTTTGCTAACATTTGCTATCTTTTCATGAAAAATCCTGGTTAGCCGACTGCCCTTCTGTTTTTAAGCCTATATTCTACCGTCGGTATGTTGATGATTGTTTTCTTATTTTCACATCACGCGACCATGTTACTCTTTCCTTTTCTATCTCAACTCGAAACACCCAAACATTCAATTTACTCATGAGCTTGAAAGTCATTCGTTCTAACGGTTCTTTCGCTACCACAGTTCATCCTAAATCTACTTCCACGGGATTGTTTACGAATTTTGACAGCTTTATTCCAATGCTGTACAAAAAGGTTTACTTTTCTCACTTATCTCTCGTTATTTCAACATTTGCTCTTCTTATGTATTTTTCCATTCGGAAATGGAAAAATTCAAGAAAACCTTCTCTCTTAATGGTTATCCTGCAACACTTGTGGATAGTTGTATCAAATCATTTCTTGATAAAATATATAATTCTCGTGATAAAGTTCATACTTGCTCGAAAAAGGTTATATATTTTTGTCTTCCTTTCACTGGTCATCATGGTTTGCAAATTCGATCACAACTTCAGAAATTTCTTTCTTCTGGCTATCCACACATTTCTTTACATGTCGTCTTTCGTCCTTCTTTCCGTCTTTCCAATTTCTTTCCATTTAAGGACAAAATTCTCAGTGAACTGAGATCACATGTGGTGTATTTGTATAAGTGTCAATGCTGTAGTGCATTGTATGTTGGTCAAACTCGCCGACACATACACACACGTATCTCAGAACACATGGGTGTTTCACCTTTGACTGAAAAGAAACGTTCTGTTTCAACCATGTCAGGCATACTCGCTCACATCCATACCACTAAACATCAAATTTCACCCTCTGATTTTAAAATCCTTGCACTGCTAGTTCTGAAGCAGATTTACTCATTCGCAAAAGCCTTTTCATATCCAAGCTTAATCCTACTTTAAATGCTAACATTAGGTCAACTCCTCTTGACCTTTTCTAATGCTTTGCTAGGTCTCTAATTACTACCCATTATTTCTTTAATTTACTAATACTATTGCTTTTAATGACAGGTTGTTTTTCATCCTTCCTCTTATTCGCTTATTTGAATACTGTAACCGTTTGAAACTATTTGTATATATATATAATACACACAATACAACGAAACGTTAGCCAATAAATTTTATATTTTGTTATGTCTTGTCTGAAAGTCATTTGCTGGGCTTTAATTTTCATTTTTAAATTACGCTTTCCACCCGGTGTATCAATCACTACAGGTTTACAGTATATGTAAATTTGTATCAATGATTTTATCTGCATGGAACTAGATAAGTTAATTATTAATTTATTAAAGTAAAGGTATTGTTTTTAGATGGGGTGCACCAGCTCGGCTATTGTCTGATCAAGGAAGAGAGTTTGTTGCCAAAATTAATGATGAGGTTTGCAGAGAATTTGGCATAAAAAGATCAGTAACAAGTGCATATCATCCGCAGACAAATGGGTTAGACGAGCGAACAAACCAAACCCTCAAACATCGTTAGTCGAAACTAATCAATGAGCATCAGAACAATTGGTGTGACTTCCTAGATGAAATGGCTTACTCAATAAGGACTCAAAAGCAGGCAACAACCAAGTACACGCCATTCTTTCTTATGTTTGGTCGGAATCCAAATTCACCTCAGATGGTAAATTGTTTGAAATTGTTCATGTGCTCAAACTTATCAAATAAAAACTGCATTAATTCATCATTAAATATCTTTTAGGTGACTGTTGTAGAGGACAGTTCTCCAGATCAACTTGAGGATCTTCTGGATGAACAAGTTGGTGAAAGAACTGCTTTAGCTGAAGATGCATGTTCACAAGCAAGTATGTATTTACCTGAAGTATTTTTTACCAAGTGGTTGTGATTTATAGGTTGCTTCTTCTTTCTGCTGTTAAATTGCTAGGTTTTGAGGAGTTTTTATATTGAAATATTATTAAATACTAGGTTACCTGCAAGGGAGGGAATGCGGTGGGAGCTATTTTAACTTCAATAGATTACTTAGAAAATTTCAAATTGAAAGGCTGTCAATGGTCTGATATGTTTAACCCAATGAGCAGCATTTTACCTTATGCTCCACTTCATTTTGACCACAGGGGCTTAACTAATGCATCTTGTAATTATTTTAGGTTCTTAGCAATGTAGAAATTGCTCAAGAAAAGCCGAAAAAGCAATTTCAAAAAAGGATAGCAAAGGGTGTGAAAACCTTTAACATCAAAGTAGGAGACACCATTTTTAAAAAACAAATGAAAAATGTATCAAGAAAAGGTGGAAAGATGGAGCCTGTTTGGATGGGGGGCCACATAGACAACCAAGAGAGAGCATTGTTTTAACTCTTTCTCAGCCGCCCTTGCCGACAGCAGGTTTCGCATTACATTACGAGTCAATGTTTCTAATGTAAATATCTCGGCGAGTATTTACCCCCTTTAAAACAAAACGCACCATTGAAATCCTCTCGAAATAACCTTTCGAACGGGGGGTCAAGTGCCGTCATAACATTACACAAACCAAAACAATCATATATTTATACTCACCGCTTGACCAAACATTCTGTTCGATATATGGAGAAAAAGTTGAATATTTTCTAAACTATTTGTCATTTTCTAAAAGCCTATATGAGTAAAAGATTCTTTGTATTCAAGCGCTTTCGTGTAGAAAGTTTCGTATGAATACAGCGAATAGAAATATTTATTTTGAATTTTTCAAGGATATCGGGTTTTACTCCCACGCACGTGTATTGCGTAATACATGGCCAATAAGGAGCTCCTTTAGCCGGGATGACGTCAGAGTCATACGATACAAACATCGCATTGTTTCGACACTTTTAAGTCGTATTTCCGGTTTGGATAAAATCAAACTCGGACCAGAAATGTAAATCTGGTAATAAATGGCTAGAATTTACAGATAGAACTTTGAAAATAAGACAGTATACAGCATTTCGAATGGTTAATCGAACAAGAGTGTCACAATGAGCATACATCTCAACGGGCCGAAGTTATGTTCGGCGAAAGGTATGTTTATAATTTGTTAGTAATATTGCGTAATTTGATCATATACGAGCTCGCTTGACTTTCAAAGCTCATAAATCGCTATAATGTTGCCATTGACTAAAACTATTGTTATGAATAAGTACATATTTTTACACTGAATCGAATGGTGGTATTTGCAACGACATAGCGTTTATTGAATCGAAGATATCAACGACAACATCCATAGATCCTGCACGTTCTACGCGTAATGGTACCCGCTGAGAAAGAGTTAAAGCTGGGTTTCCTACCTTGAAATTCAGTATCCCAGATTTGGATAGTAGACATTCCAATTAAAGGGAATCTATACAGTCATTTTTTAATGGCCGCACCTCCTTACTGAATGTTTACATTTCTTTGTTTTTGACTTGTTATATTTTTAGTAAATGACAGATATATAATTTAACTTACCAGTACTGTTACTATGGATATTGTCAAGTTACTTCCGCCTGGGACCCCCGAAACTTAAGGTGGCACGGCCATAAAAACGACTGTAACATTTACAATGTGGAAACATCATGCACTATTATCACTTAATCACTAGTGTTTATCTATTTAACAAAACAATAACAAAACAATAACAAAAATACACAAAATAAGGCTAAAATGTTTTGATAATTAACAATAACTTGATGAGGAATTTTATTGAAGATCAAGAAATGTTTAGTATCCAATCGGGAAACTTACTTTTATGATATCCAAAATTGAAATCTGGTATCCTGTAGATATTGGGATACTGCAAATCTTGAGCCCTGTTAAATGTCATTGTACAGTGTACAGCAACTAAATAATTATCATCATATTAATTACATACTAGCGTAACAGAAATTGATAAAAATCAAAGAGCTACCCTTATCCCTCTTAATGATGGTGCAGTGCCTTTGAAGACAAAGGTGCCATATGACCAACTACGACCATACATGACAAGCGAGCTTCATGACATCACTCAATGAGACACAGCTATGCCACCAAGATGTAACAACACGTCACCACATGCTACAATTTCCAACATTGATGTCAACCATAAGGATGATACCAACACCAATACCGACACGGTCGACACCACTACCAACATGGTCAACACCACTATCAACACAGCTGACACCACTATAACCAACACGGTCGACACCACTATAACCAACATGGTTGACACCACTACCAACACATGTACAGTCAACACCAATTCCAACACAGTTGACACCACTACCAACAAGGTCAACACCAATTCCAAAAAGGTCAATACCAATTCAAACACGGTCAAAAGGAAGAACAAAGTTGGCAAAAGCAAGAGGAATATACTGCTCAGGTACATTAATGCCTGGGTCTCAGTTTGTGTATTTAGCGAAAATAAACAAAAAATCATAAAAAAATAAGTATGGCCTTGATTATTACCATTCAAGTTTTATATGATTTATCAAAGGAGATTCTAAAAGTTGACCTACTTTTCGTTGTCATGGCAACGATCACATGATGTATATTTCAAAAAACAACACAAAAAATGATACTTTTTATTCAGAGGCTCTGCAGCAGTATATTTCGTGACTGAGAGGACGCAGAATTGCGATAATCATTCACACATAATATCATTGTTTATTGAATAAATTCGGAAAGTTTACATTTAGGCTTCGTTTCATTATTTTATGCGGCTATATTACGATGATCGGCATCAAACGAATGTTAATCGTGTCATTAAATGTTATCTACAAATAAATGTACGGTTTCCAAGTTAACGCAGGAAACTTTGTTCCCTTGTTAATGTTTTTAGCTAACAAACATAGCAAAATTTCGTCAAATTACCCTGCTGCAAGTCGAACGCGTTTTTCGTGTGATGAATTTCACGCGCCATAATAAAACAGTCTGCCGCTTATTGTAAGGGATATTATATTTCTAATGACAACATTCATTCCGCATTCAAGCCGATATCTTGAAGCATAGTTAATGCTTGAAGGGAAGTATGCCATGGTGGAAAAGACCGAGTGAACTATATGTGCTATTAATTTGTAATTCACAAGCTATTTTTCATTGAAAATAAGAAACAGTCAACAATTAATACTGAATAATCGCAAGACACCGCACTATAAGAAGCTTTTATTTATCAGCAGTTCAAAGGTCAGCTGTCGCAAATGATACAATACTTATTGCTATGCAAAGAGCCAATTATTACATCAAAACTGAATAGTATACCGACTTCTTTGCATTGTATATACCAAAATAATCCTGTCGCTCATATATACTATATTTTTAATTTGAAGCAAACGCCCGAATTCACTAAAATACTCACACAAGGGGCGAATATTCTAACAGACGCATTACTGACGGATCGCGCGTGCAACACTCGCGCAAGATATCATCCAAGCGTGGGCAGACCCAGGCATTAACATGCCTGAGTGCATTGTGCTGCAAATGCAAACCCAGAAAAGCTGCTTTCAACAATATTGAAAAACAACTACTGGCTAACTGATGAGCATATGGACCATGGACAATGGCTAAATATTGGAGGAAACCACTGGGTTACTGTGACAAACACTGGATGTGAAGAAAACAGAATCAAAGCGTACAACACACTTTATCGATCAATGTCAAACACTGACAAAATTAAACTGGCAGCACTGCTTAATACCAGCTTGGAAAGTATGGTAATTGAGTGGCCATCACTCCAAATTCAAGAAGGCGATTCAGATTGTGGTCTTTTTGCTATGGCAATTGCACTTGCTCTTTGTAATGGGCAAGATCCATGTCAACAAGCCTATGATCAGAGTGCAATGAGAGTACATTTAGCTACATGCTTCCATTGTGAAGAGATTGCTGTATTTCCACTGTCGAAAGTAAAATGTAAAAGAAGCAAGAGCGTTGAAGTGACAGAAGAGCTATTCTGCCATTGTAGGATGCCTTACAAAGAAGGTGACTTCATGATTGAGTGCTCAAACTGCTTGCAGTGGTTCCACAGATCATGTGACAAAGTTCCAAGGACTGTTGGTGAACAAACAAATTTCCATTGCATGAACTGCAAATAATTCAACAAGATATTAGGAATGAAAAGTAGTTAAAAATCACTGTTTATCATACAATCTATTGTGTTCGAAGTCATTCCTAATATCCGATACTCCCCAGTCTGAGTTATCTCTCTTAAAAAGTTATATCAGGAGATAACCCCAGACTAGGGAGCATTCAGACCAATCTCGATACTCCCAAGTCTGAGTTATCTCCCTTAAAAAATTATAACAAGAGATACCCCAGACTGGGGAGCATTCAGACCAATCTCGATACTCCCCAGTCTGAGTTATCTCTCTTAAAAAATTATATCAGGAGATACTCCAGACTGGGGAGCATTCAGACCAATCTCGATACTCCCCCGTCTGAGTTATCTCTCTTCCAAAGTTATATCAGGAGATACCCCACACTGGGGAGCATTCAGACCAGTCTCGATACTCCCCAGTCTGAGCTATCACTTTTAAAAAATTATATCAGGAGATACCCCCAGACTGGGGAACATTCAGACCAGTCTCGATACTCCCCAGTCTGAGTTCTCTCTCTTAAAAAGTTATCAGGAGATACCCCAGACTGGGGAGCATTCAGACCAGTCTCCATACTCCCCAGTCTCAGCTATCACTTTTAAAAAATTATATCAGGAGATACCCCCAGACTGGGGAGCATTCAGACCAGTCTCGATACTCCCCAGTCTGAGTTATCTCTCTTAAAAATTATATCAGGAGATACCCCAGACTGGGGAGCATTCAGACCAGTCTCGATACTCCTCAGTCTGAGTTATCTCTTTTAAAAAATATACAAAAGTGATCATATTTATAAAGAAATAATACGATATTTAACAGCCTTACCATATCTAACAATAATGTGCCTTCATGAAAGTACTTTTAAAGTCTTTTTTCATGCATGGGAGTGGAGGAGTGCTGAGACCGTGACACCGGATTATAATTTATCAGGCAAGAAACTCAAAGTGGTAAACGAATTCAAAGATCTTGGTGTAATCATGACAAGTAATCTATCATGGAGTAACCAAGTCGCCTCTTCAGTTAAGAAAGCAAATCGAATTTTGGGTCTGATTAAAAGAACGGTTGGTTCGTTTACCCCAACGAGCACTTTCACAACTTTGTACAAGTCATTAGTGGCGGCGTATTCCAAGAGGTCTGACCAATGGGTCAGACCACTTTTGGAATACGCCGCGCCAGTGTGGTTGCCACACTTGAAAGATATACAAGCATTAGAGGCAGTTCAGAGACGAGCATCCAGACTAGCATTAAACAAAGATGAGGTGAAATGCCATACAAAGACCGATGTGAATTATTAAAATGGAACACTCTAGAGAAACGAAGAGAATTCCTATCTCTGGTCGAGTGTTATAAAACCGTTTTCAGTCTTAATGGTATATCATTCGCAGAAGTGTTTGAATATAAACAGTATCGTGCTACAAGAACCAACCACACATATACACTATATCCTAAACAACCAAGAATTGTTTTAAGCATTCGTTTTTTGTAAGGATTATTAGTTTAGGAATAAGTTACCTAGATCAGTAGTTGAAGTTGATAATATTAAGAAACAATTTAAAATTACACATGAAATTGCATTGAATTATCTAATGTCTAGTGGTGTATCTATTGTGTTTTATTATTAGATTATAGTAATCAGGTAAGGGGATCCATATATAGGGCAAACCTCAGGATTTCCCCTGCAAAGACCTAGATACTTTTGTAATAGGTACTTTGAATAAATTCTTATTTGATTTGATTTGACAGAGCAAAAGAAATAAAGTAAAATGAAATGTAAATTGATTAACAGAAGTAAAGAATGGTTGGGATGTTTACCTCTGATTGAAGTCCCTATGATTATAAATCTTGTAAAACAACCTATTTCTCAAGCTAGCAATGTGCAACTACAAAATCAGGCTGAAAGGTAGTATAGACCAAACAAAGCAAAGTGAGAAAAACAGTATTATCATAGACAAGCGAAGTCCAACAAAAGTATTAGTCACAGGGCTCAGCCAAGAAAATTTTCACACTGTTACTTTGAGTAAGCGTCCTCCAAATTCGAACAATTATTTGAAATTGGTTCGCCAGATAACAATGTCAAGAGGAAACCTGCCACCTTTTCCGCAAATAATAGTAAAGTACAATCTAACGTACCTGCTCCACCTGTATTGGTAACTGGAAATCTCAGTCCCTGTAGTGTCACAACATCCCATCTACCCTCCTTTTTCTCGACCACTAATGGAAATCCCGATCCATCCTTCCAGAAAATAATTGAGGATTCAAAGTTAAAACAAGCTACCTCCGGTAATAGTATACCCATCAGAGTTTAAAACGATCTTATCTACCAGTCAGGTAGACCATACCAAATCAAACTGTATTCAGATTAAAACTAACAATGAAATCTTAGAGAAATTCAGCCTTCCGACACTTAAGCTAACAAACGCATGCCATATAACCAACAAAATGGATGAATTACATGGAGTTGTCACAAATAATAATCCTGATTACAGAATCCTGGCTATCTTCAAGCATTCCTGATTTGGCAATGTCGATCGGTAACAAATATGTTATGTTCCGCCGGGATATATCTACACTGGGTGGTGGAGTACTTGCTTACGTGCACCAAGGCATACCTGTCCGCCACGTGACGATTGCAGAAGATGATAAAGAGGTATTATGGCTATTCCTTACACCACCCAGAACTCAGCACCTGTCCAGTTCAATCGTAGTTGCTATTGTATACTATCCTCCTGACCAAAGTGCCGACTGTGGAACTGACAGGATTGAATACCTTTACCGGAAATTTAGATAGACTACTATACTTGAAGACTGGTCTGATGTATCCAATGCAGAAGAGATAGACGAAAAACCTCAACTATGCTCACAATTATGGATGAAACTATTCCAGAACGAACAGTCAGAATGCACCCCTCGGGTAAACCCTGGATGACAAGCTTCATCAAAACAAAGATAAAAGCTAGACATCGTGCCTTCTCTCGTAATGATCATGTGCGATATGAACAATTATGCTTCACCATCTCAAGACTTATATCCAAGGCTAAAACGTCCTATTGCAGATAAAAAGTAAAAGATCTTCGCACGACAAACTCATTTAGCTGAGTTGGTTTAAGTCCATCTTCTCACTTCTAGGAATTAACAACGGAAACAACCCATTGGGAAAAACGTCAGATGATAATATACCAGAACTGGCTGAAAAATTACAACAGGCATTTATAAAACCCTGGGATAATTTACCACCCAATAATGAATTAGATATTAACCTGATGGATCAATCACTCAGGAACACCACACCTCCGCTGCCATCTATTGGACAAGTCAAGAACTGTCTAAAACATCTAAAGCCCAGGAAAGCAACCAGAGTAGACAAAATTCCTGTCTGGATTCTCGAGCATTTTAGTGATGATCAGCCAGTACAAAACAATGCAAGTACCCAAGCCAATACAAATATGCGCTGATATCCCCAGTTGCCAAAATCTGCAACCCAAGTGATGTTGAAAATAACTTTAGACAAATATCTGTCCTCCCACAACTGGCTAAGGTTATTGAAAAACTCCAACTACAATTAAATATATCGGATCTCCGTTGTACTGTCTCCGCTCTAATATCTACGACACAGAATTGGTATAATGCCACTGATAACTCTCAGTCAGGTAGAAAAGGTGCCCATGCCATATTTATAGATTTTTGAAAGGCCTTCGATCTGGTGAATGACAACATCTTACAACAACTAGCCTCGATGAATGTCAGCAAACCGTTTTGGCTATGGATCAGAAGCTTTTTAACCAGAAGAACACAACAAGTTAACTTACATGGTACCCTACAAGTGAGGGAGATGTTCCTGCCAAGGTTAGTACAACATTACCAAGTTGTTTACTATTGCCATGTTGGTGTTTTTGGCAGTAATGATAGTGTGTATTCAGTACAACCTTGTCCTCTAGGCGTACCACAGGGCTCAGTTATATCGCCCACCTTGTTTAACATACATATTAATGATTTAGAGGATAATGTACCTAATCTTGTAAACATTAATACATGCAGATACTAATAAAATGGCTTTGAACCCAAAAAAAACAAAGGATATGTGGATCAGTTTCACAGATTCAATTCCAAAACCACCTCGCATCCAAATTAGAGATTATACCATCTTAGACAGTGCAGGAAATCTCAATTACCAACAGAGGTTGGGCTGACAACTTACATATCCAAAATTAGACCACTATTAGAGTATGCATCGCCTGTTTGGGCAGGAATTCCAGAATATTTACAACAAGTAATTGAACGTACATGTACAGACAAGGAACCTGAAAATTCTTAATCCGGATAGAGACTGCCTGCCTTCTTTAAGAAGCAGGCATGAACTACCAACCATCCGAGAGATCAGAAGGATTCAAGTGGAATCAGTCACCCTTGCTATACCTTATTGACTGCTCCTAGAGGATACCCATATAAACTTAGACAAAATCATTCTTACACAGAGACATAATTTTGTGAAAATCCAGCTACCAATCTCATCAATATGGGGGTTACAGTTTAATATAAAACAATGCAGGCACATTAGTTGGGTCATCTACAGTGATTCTGTGACCATGTAGAGCGAAGGTTCATTTCTCAGTGGATTTAACTTCTTTGAAGGTTAAATAACAAATTTAATTCCCATGCCCCTCGCAAATATGTGGGCATTCGTCGCGGGGGGTCAAAAACCAAAATGGTCGCCATTTTGAAAACAATTGTTTATTGAATATTCAATTGTTTTGCTAATTATGCTCCACATTTAAGTTGGTTTATGTATATTTTTGGACAAGGAATTCATATTTGACATTGTTTTAAAATTCTAACTTATTTTTAAACCTTCAAATCCAATTGGTCGGCCATTTTCATACAGAAATTACCATCATAGAGACTTTAGTAACCCTGTAGAGCGAAGGTTCATTTCTCAGTGGATTTATCTTCTTTGAATGTTAAATAACAATTTTAATTCCCATGCCCCTCGCAAATATATGGGCATTTATCGCGGGGGGTCAAAAACCAAAATGGCTGCCGGCCGTCATTTTGGAAACAATTGTTTATTGAATATTCAATTGTTTCGTTAATTATGCTCCATTATGTATATTTTTGGACGAGGAATTCATATTTGATGTTTTAAACTATTTTTGAGCAATCAAATCAAAGCTAGTGGGCACTTTTCTGAAAAAAAAGCCGCTTTTTGAACAAGTCTTTGTGGAGCCTAATAGACGATGAGCTGAGAAGAGTAAACTACAGGTCAGTAAGCAAATATTTTTCCTAATATTTAACTGTCGTTACTGTGTATGTACTTGTACAGCACTACATCCCATATAATTCATACATTTTTCTGTATGTATAAATAATTAACAATTAGACAACGAAGCCGAGTTGTCTATGAGCGAATAGTCAATGAGGCGAAGCCGAACTGACTATTCGCTCAGAGACAACGAAGCTGAGTTGTCTAATTGTTTTAGTATAAACCACATAAAGAAAACGGAATTTTTCACTTGATTTTTATGTAAAATAATAACTTTTTAACGAAATGAGCGTTTAAATGGCTTCCTTTGGCAACATTACTCCTCGGCCTTGTTGACAACTACTCAGTGTTGCGAACTCTCAAGAATATGACAGTCACATGAAAAATACAACTTCTATGTTTTAAAAAAGTTAAAAAACATGTCGTAAAACAGTATAACAGTAAGAGATTGTTACTAAATTAGTAAATAAAGTTTATGTTAAAAAGCCGAATAAAAATGCACACAATGCAAAAGAATACGATTATCCGAATGTCGTTGAAATCTTTAAAATATCTGGAACATAAAGAGGAAAACCATTTCCATAATCTAGTATACATAGACAATAGTTTAGATTAAAATTTAATCGAAAAACTTGACTTAAAATTAATAAAAAGGCTTGAAAAGGCAAAAAACAAACTCGGCCAAAGTCTCAACATTTAACTCTTTTTCGACCACCCCCTTTCGCATCAGATTACGACACAATTTTTCTAATATAAATATCTCGGCGAGTATTTACCCCCCTTGTAAATAAAAGCCACCATTGAAATCCTCATAAAATAACCTTTCGAACGGGGGGTCAAGTGCCGTCAGAGCATTACACAAACCGAAACAATCATATATTTACTCACCACTTGGCCAAAGATTCTAGATTTCATATCTACAAGATCTTGAATATCTCTTGAACTTTTCGTCATTTTCTGAACG
>CACRXK020008220.1:0-21246 GCA_902702795.2 Paramuricea clavata
TATAGACCGATCACTATTCTACCCACGGTCAGCAAAGTCTTAGAGAAGGTTGTACATCACCAAGTTTACAAATACCTTGTGGATGAAAAGATTCTATCGCCAGTGCAATTTGGTTTCAGACCAAATCTATCAACCGAAGTCGCTTTGATACATTTTACTGACTCGATTCTTGATAATATGGACAAAGGCGCTGTCACTGGAGCAGTCTTTTTGGACCTATCAAAGGCCTTTGACACGGTGAACCATTCTATATTATTTTCAAAATTATCGAAGGCTGGATTTACTGATGCCACTATAACATGGTTCAAATCATACCTATATCAGAGAATACAGGTAACAAGAGTGGATAATGCTACCTCTTCTGCAAAGTATGTCTCAGTTGGAGTTCCACAAGGGAGTGTCCTTGAACCACTCCTATTTATCCTTTACGTGAACGACTTGCCGTCTTGTATTAAGAAGTGTAAAGTGACTATGTATGCAGATGACACGGTTCTTTATTTCTCTTCCTCTACGTTGTCGGAACTTGAGGAAAATTTGAATGCTGACCTTGAAATCCTTCGCAGATATTTAAATGACAATCTTTTAACTTTGAATGCTGAGAAAAGCAAATTTGTAATCTTCGGCAGCACGCGTAAACTCAATTCATTCCGTGAGTTTTCATTAGAGATCAACGCACATAACTTGGAACGTAGAGACACCTTCAAATACCTTGGCATTAAACTTAATCAAAATATGTCTTGGTCGGACCAGATTGATGCCCTTAGCAAAAAAGTCAGCCAACGACTTGGAGTTCTGCGTCGTGTTAAGTATTTGCTGCCTCTACATGGTCGTTTGGCGATATATAACAGTCTCATTTTACCGTTATTTGATTATGCAGATATTGTGTGGGGGGACAAGAACAATGAAGTCCTAATGCATAATCTCCAGGTTTTGCAAAATAACGCAGCAAGAACTATACTGGATTATCCCAAATACTTTTCCGGTACCGAAGCCCTCGCACAGCTAAACTGGATGCCTCTATCAGAACGTCGACGCCAACACCGTTGTATTGGTATTTATAAATGTATAAATAAGTATATAAAATATCAATTCAACCTAGTTCAAAACGTTGAAATTCACTCCCACAACACACGCCGCCGGCAGGATTTACATCTTCCACGCTCGCGTACTAACTGGGGAAAACAACGCTATATATATCAAGCAGTCGTTGATTGGAATAACCTTAATTTAGACCACAGACAATCGAACAATTTGACTTCTTTTAAGAACTCTATATAAGAACTCTATATTAATTTAGACCAAAGACAATCGAACAATTTGACTTCTTTTAAGAACTCTATATACGATTTTATGCTGATATAATTTTAAACATACTTTTTTATATATGCTATTATAATGTAGTTTTATTTGTATTTTAATTGATATCGTAGGACCTGCCTGAAAATCACCTTGTTGTGAGTGTAGCTTCCTACTGAAATATTGTCATAATAATAATAATAATCAGACATCACTGTTGTTTTCGCGCTGTTTTATATCGGACGCGCGAGTAAAATTGCATTACAATGAATTGAATTTTATCAGTTGTAATCTTGTACTACTGCGGATTCAGGTAGACTGTTTAATGCGAATAGTTGTCGCGTTAGTTTTAACAGTTGTACGATGACGTTTCTAGGCAGATTTTCGACGTTTCTAAGGCGTGGCTTCAACATTTTTAAAATTTGAACGTTGTATTTACAAGGTAATTGCTTAATAGTATACTTCAAAATAAGGTTTGCGTTTTTATAACGAAGAAAAAATCATCCTAACTCAAAACTTTAGTTTTGGGTTTACCCTAACGTAACCCTAACTTATTTAAAAAATTGATATAAAAACGTTGAAGCCACGCCTTAGAAACGTCGAAAATCTGCCTAGAAACGTCATCGTACAACTGTTAAAACTAACGCGACAACTATTCGCATTAAACGGTCTACCTGAATCCGCAGTAAAACATGCCATGACCATGCATATTAACGAATATGTAGCTTTATTAAGCTCTGCATAGTAAAAAAATAGGTACTCGAGGCGTACATGTATCTGCGAAAAAACTTGATTCACATTGTGTATTTTCTTGAAAGGAACTGATTAACGAAGATGACACGGGACAATTTAAATATTTCATCATTTATTAAAATAAATATAATAGCAAATAAGATTTTAAAGTGAAACATAATACACATCTAACAGGGCTGTATACAGTGGGGAAGGGAACAGAGGCAACTGCCCCTCCCCCCGCCGAGAAAATATAACTAATTTTATAATGTGATTATGATTGTAACAGATAATTATGCAGTCAGGAAATAAAAATTTCATGCAAAAAAACAATATTCAAAGTGTCTATACAGCCGGCTATTTAGTAAAATGTCACCTCGTTACACAAAATGTTTGGTGAACATGTCGAAGACCACTGA
This sequence comes from Paramuricea clavata, assembly GCA_902702795.2. Lineage (NCBI taxonomy): Eukaryota > Metazoa > Cnidaria > Anthozoa > Malacalcyonacea > Plexauridae > Paramuricea > Paramuricea clavata. The sequence continues at coordinate 2,448 of CACRXK020008220.1, forward strand.
ATAATTGAGAATGTTTTGAAGGCCATGAGTGAAGTATATAATTCAATTCCAGTTCTGTGCACAGTTAATGATATACCACACTGTTCGGTTTAACATATACAGCACATTCACACAAAAACAATTGTGTTGTGGGAGATTATCGGTTTGAGTGAAAGGTATCACAAGTTTAGCTTTGTACATTGTGTGCCATTGATCAAATCCATCCATATAATATATGATTATTCATTGTAACTGTTAAGTTATTTTCCATACTAATGAATTTAGGTAAGATTGTCTTGCAAGTGCATGGGTTCTTCTGACAAAATTATCCAGCCAATATCCAGTACATTTATTGTTCATTGTTGTATTAACCTCTAAACAAAAACATTTATAAATGTTTGTAAAAAATTTGTTTAATTAACTCTAATGTGTAAAACCAAAATGTGTAAGTATTTTAACTGATAACATCTTCAACCTTTGCTCTAACACAACATTTGATGACAGCTTCATAGTTGGACTGTTGTTTTGAACAGACTTACAGAGTCAATATACAGAAATACAGGACCAGGATTTAATTCAATATCTCCTGAGAACTGTCCAATAGTTTCCTTTGATATTGTTCATTGGCAATATTGCCTGCTATGTTTTCACTGTTTAAAATATTACAGAAGTCACAGAAGGATTGTTTCTAATACTGTATAAATCTTTTTGTGAACTATGTTGACAAATGGCTTAAAATATCATCGAAAATATCCAATATTTTATACAGTGTAATATATTAATAAAAAATTCCAGAGTGCATTCCATGTATAAAACTGTACGCTGAAGATACGGCAATATTAACTATAGATAGTATAGTAATTTGCCGAACTCATGTATTAAATATTCGCCGTGGCTATTCGTATTGGAACAGTACGCTGAGTTTGATTTGCTATTCGTAGTGCAGTCGTAATATTTAAGATAAACCTGACCCCAACCCCAACCCCTTCTCTAACCCTAACCAATAAAGTCTAATAAACTATTTGATAGTTAAAAAAGTCGGGAAAATTTTTTTTTAAATATTTTAAGAAAAATTTCTAAGTCAACAGAAAACCGACGGCTAAAACTAAACACGGACCCGACCAAGGGAGCACAGCAGTATTGTTTTCGAGACTTTCGTACCTGTATACAACCTCGTTCCCAGGGTCTCTCCGTCTGTCATCTGGGAGAGACCCTGGCTGCGGCTGGTCACGTGCCTCCCAGATTCTGGGAGGTAAATTTAATTGTAACTGTGAGAGGGGTGGGAAAGGAGAGTGTTTGTAGCGTTTTAAAATTGCAACTTTGGGTGATGAAATTTACTGTAAATTTGCAACAAGAAATCGTAATTATAAAGAGAACTCTTGAATTATATTTATGTCGTGACGTTCTACTCTATAATCTGGTGTCGAGTTACAATTCAAGCAAGTTGGATCAGATTTCATTACAGACTTGCCAAAGAAAGCACGCTTGCCGCTTGTGTAGCGTGGCAATATTAAACTGTGATTAAACCTACAAGAAAATATATATCTCTAGACCGAACAGTGTGGTTGTTATTTATTTAGTATTAAAGTTTATCCTGATACTCGGACCAAAAGAATTTATTTATTGATGAGATGTGGAATTGCAACGAAATAGCGAGATCTTTTGATTTCCGAAATATCGCCAACTGTATCCAGATTATTGATCTATATAAAGGCCTTATCAAAAAACTTAAAGCCCGTCAAAAGACTATAAAATTGGCCCTTGGCATTGCTGAATCCAACGATCATGGTATATGTCAAAGTATAGCTGTCTGTTGAAAATCTACGGTATTAAAATCATACACCAAAGATAAGTCAAACGGCAAATTATATGTCACTGTATTATACATGTCTTTCAATGAGCACTGTTTAGTAGTGTAGTAGTGTTCACCACCTTTATAAATTTTGTAAACAGCTTTCGTTTTGACATGAATAAGCTTTAATTTTTTGCTTTATATGCATTCTTAATATATACAAGTGAGATTTAAATTTTTGCTTTGTGAAATAGAATACCGTTATTTTTTAATGGACAGCTTGCATCGTTTATATCATATCCAGGATTGCTTGTGTGTAAACGCATTATTCACTATATGACATTGACACTATCAAATAAATATAAGTAGCAAATGATTAATGAGTTAGAGATAAACAGGTGATTCACAATGAAAACTTTAAAAATGTTAGTAGAAGTAGAAAACTCGAAAATTTATGTCTATTCGTATGACGCCAAATGACGGTCTGGTCTAGATTATAGTATATTAGCACAATATAATGATTAATAGAGACCAAGAAAAAGGCTAAAGTCTTACTATAATTACCGAATACGAATTTATGTAGTAAATCCAGATAAATCAATGACTGAAATTTCCTCTATGCTTATGGACATTTCTCTGTTCGGCTATTATCAAATGTTTACATTTGCTAATATTTGGGCCAGTCCTAGACAATACTGTTTCTTTTAAAAATCTTATAAACAAGACGCGTAGTAACAAGTGAATCGGTGCAAAGCGTATCAACGTTTACAAGAAAGGACAAATGTAATGGCCTATTTTAAAAACATTACAACAAACGTTTGTTATAACCGCGCTCGAGTGTGAAGAGAGCATGCATTGAATAACAACACGAGAGAGCACTGCGAGTAACGATTCGCTTGGTTTCTTGGCTTGACTGTAAGTAAGAATGTAACAATGTTCTTGTAAATTCAAAGCAAAGAAAATAAACAAAAATTAGCAAGTATTCTGAACGTAATAATTCGCAAAATCTATGTTTTTAACGAATATCCCACTAGAAGCATGTTGATGTAATTTGATACTTTCCCCACACCCCCTCAGGCGCTAAATTTTTGATGAAGCACGTGACCAGCCGCAGCCAGGGTCTTTCCCAAAGAAAGATCCTGGGTACGAGGTTGCATTTATAATAGCAATTGCATGATGTCTTCTCCAAATTTCAACATTTTCCAGCACATCTTCAACTGTAAAAAGTCTGTCAGATGTTTGTAAAACTTGCTGGATTTGAAGCCAACCAAATTCGAGAAAAACATTTGGCACGCCAACCGTAGATGTCATGTTACATATCTCTGTCTCTATCAAATTCTTCTTGTATGATATAAGACGTTCTTTTAGTTTTGTCTTGTCAGTTGAATTTACTGATCGCATTGCATACAAAGTTCCCACAGGTTTTGATGCTTCAATGTCATCAGTTATAAATGCTGCTGTACCACATTCATTACTTCCACATAGACACTTCGCAGCACAAATATCACAACACTCGTGAAGAGTTCCAAGTGTAGTACTACAGTCAAACTCTGTCATAATCATTGACCGTAAACATGTAAGGTTCTCATTTTTCAAATATTTCCTCATGCTTTGTGCGCAATAACTGGAAAGCAAACCATTATATAACACAATACAGTTACTACCCTTTCCATCTCGACCAGCACGTCCGCTTTCTTGCACATAGGACTCAATGTTCTTGGAAAGTCCAAAATGGATTACCTGGTGCACACACTTGCAACTAACACCCATGCCAAAAGCAATAGTGGAAATTAGGAGTCGGACATGCCCTTTTTCATGCTCAAAGTCACAAAAAACATGTTCTTTTACAGAATTGGGTGTACCAGCATGGTACATTTCAACCAATCTGTTTTGAGGATTGGAGGTGCCATATATGATAAAATTTATCCTTCAATTTAAATTCAAACATTCTAAATAGTAGTCCGCACTGTTTGCGAGTTTGACAATATATCAGTGCACGATCAGTTTTAATCCCTTTTCTGCTCAGCTCATCAATAAGCCATGAGAAAACAATCTCAAGAGGCATATTGATATCAATGTATTGGACGCTGTAATATAGGTTAGTTCGGTTGGGACTCCTCTGAACAGTGTAGGTGTTTTTAACAGATAGACGTAGATTGTCAAATATAGATTCTGTTGTAGACTTAGTTGCTGTTGCAGTCAAGAAGAGAAACTTTATGTCTGATGGTACAAGAGATCTTAGTTCTCCCAAATTCCCATACCATTGTCAAAATGGAATGCTTTGTTTTCCCAGTCCAGCACCTGAGAATCCATATCCCCTATAATACAAACCCCGGCCTATCATTATAAAATATTTAATACAATATACTGTATGCATTACATTAGGATCCAATGATTAATTGAAGCACTCGACCTCAGTATGTTTATGAACAGTGCTGTATGGCTTTTTCACAGATGGATTTATTTAATATAAATGTTTAGCCTTAAACCCGAACATGATTTAATGATTATATGAAACTGGTTTACAATTAATATAACACAACACTTACCATTGATGAATACAATGTGCTTCGTCTACAGCTACTCCAACAAGATTTTCTAAAAACGTCTTTGAAGCAAATATTCCTCTCCACTTTTTAGTCGCAAGAAGGCATTCGGGACTTGCATACACATGAGAGTATCTCCCTTGCATTACATATTGTATTAACTTGTCTTTGGACTCATCTGTAAAACAAACGGCGCGTATTCCCAAACTATTGGGGTAAGAAACTTGTTCTTCCATCAACGACGTCATCGGAGAAATTACAACCATAATGCTGCTACCCTTGCGTCGAAATCGTACGGCATCAAAAATCAAAGGGACAGCTTGAAAAATCAAGGACTTTCCAAACGATGTGGGCAGATTAACATGCACATGTTCGCCTGAAAAGTATTTCTCCAGCGTCTCTACTTGCTCAGGACACAGTTCCGGCACATTTTAGGGCATTATTCCAAAAATCATTTGGAATACACTTCGGCGCCATGTTGTTTTTTTAAAAACGTTAAAACGATTATACAGGGGATAATTCATGCCAACATTAATTCAACAAAACAAGCCAATCATAAATCGCGTTAGATTGTCATTACGGCTCAACCCTTGTTAAGCCAATCACAAACAACTACTTATTTTCGCGTAAGTAATACATCACTGTACACGATTAACTTCCCAGATCAGCAGACTGAATTTCGCAACAAATTCGGACTGCGAGCAGGCTAAAACCTGCGGCCTCAGATGGAATACATCAGATACAAAATTCAAAAGAATAAATTGTTACAATGTTTACAAAAGATTAGTAAACAACATGTTATAGTAAGCCAGACCATCTTCAACTTAGATGTTATATGTAAACAACGAGTTTGAGTGTTTCATCAGGGGATCCAAACACGAGAAAACTGTATGAAAAACCGAGCGCGAAGCGCGAGTGTTTTATTGTTTTCGAGTGTTTGGTCCCCTGATGAAACACGAGAAACGAGTTGTTTACACAACATCTCAAACGAAAACATTTCATTGGCTTATATATATTATTATAGTATATTGTTGTGTTTTGACTTGAATTTGTAATTAGGATCTCAGTTATTAGATGAAAACCGTTTTTCATCTAACAACAGTGATGGTATATGATTCGTAGCGTGTTTCCTGCGGTATCCAACCTCAATCATGTGACGAATTAGGGAGAGTTCATTCGCTAATTTGCTCATGAATTATTAATGAGTTTGAGATGCAATGATCACAGATATACAGCAACCGATAATTCTATAGTGAAAATTGTGTAATCTTGTAACTGTACATTATGATATAATATCCTTCTTTTGTAAATAGTATATATACTTTAAACTTACTTCAATAATTATTCTTCACTGTAAATATATATGCATTTTTTTTACAAACCTACGTAACTAGTGGCCTACATTAAAACGCCTGAAAAGGTTTCCAGTAGGTCTCTAGCCCAACACCTTCGGACTACACATAGTTTTGTTACTTATTATTGTACACATGGAAAATAACAAAAAATTTTTAAAAAATTGATTCATTATCCCACTTTTTAAAATATATGTGACAAAGTTGCTTCGAAATCACTATCACGCAGTAGCATGTTTTGACTGAATAAAGTTTATCTTTTGGAAAAGCTATTTGTTTTATAGTCCTTGGTTACCCGTTTATATTTATGTCGATTTTGGCACCTATGAGACCAACAAGTTGCATGTAGTAACCCGCGAATGAAAATGGATATTCGAAGAGAATAAAAGGCAACGCAAACTCCTAGCTATGTAACTTTATCGTCCATACTTGAGATGTTAGTAAAGTTTTTCCTACAATTTAATTTCCTTGATCGCCGTCTTAAAAATGCAAAATCATAAGTTGAAATTTCACCAGTGTTGTTTTTCAAATTTTCGAATTTTTGTAAAATTATCACGTGCGCCAGCAATTTCTCTGCACAGTGACAACAAATTTCCCAGCTGCTCTAATGCTTTCCTTTCCTGGGATGTATATAAATGGATATTCGAAGAGAATAAAAGGCAACGCCAACTCCTAGCTATGTAACTTTATCGTCCATACTTGAGATGTTAGTAAAGTTTTTCCTACAATTTAATTTCCTTGATCGCCGTCTTAAAAATGCAAAATCATAAGTTGAAATTTCACCAGTGTTGTTTTTCAAATTTTCGAATTTTTGTAAAATTATCACGTGCGCCAGCAATTTCTCTGCACAGTGACAACAAATTTCCCAGCTGCTCTAATGCTTTCCTTTCCTGGGATGTATATAAATGGATATTCGAAGAGAATAAAAGGCAACGCCAACTCCTAGCTATGTAACTTTATCGTCCATACTTGAGATGTTAGTAAAGTTTTTCCTACAATTTAATTTCCTTGATCGCCGTCTTAAAAATGCAAAATCATAAGTTGAAATTTCACCAGTGTTGTTTTTCAAATTTTCGAATTTTTGTAAAATTATCACGTGCGCCAGCAATTTCTCTGCACAGTGACAACAAATTTCCCAGCTGCTCTAATGCTTTCCTTTCCTGGGATGTATATAAATGGATATTCGAAGAGAATAAAAGGCAACGCCAACTCCTAGCTATGTAACTTTATCGTCCATACTTGAGATGTTAGTAAAGTTTTTCCTACAATTTAATTTCCTTGATCGCCGTCTTAAAAATGCAAAATCATAAGTTGAAATTTCACTAGTGTTGTTTTTCAAATTTTCGAATTTTTGTAAAATTATCACGTGCGCCAGCAATTTCTCTGCACAGTGACAACAAATTTACCAGCTGCTCTAATGCTTTCCTTTCCTGGGATGTATATAGCCGGGCGGAATTAGTACCCTCGCCCAGGCTTACGCCCGGAACGGCGCTCCGCGCCGTTGGCTCGGGGAAAACTTTTTCGGCCATACAAAACACACAAATTGGGGGGTTCTGTGTATTCCAACCATGATTATAGATTTACCTTTGAACGTGTTCGAGATAATGATGCGGTTGATGAAACAGATTTAACTTCATTTTCTTCCCACCTTTCCTAAATAAAAACGATTCAAATAGTGGAACGCAACGATCGAGAGCGCACTCATTCTCCTCATGCAGATCTTCCGATCCTTTATAAATCGTTCTTGTACTCCAACAACAACGATTGTAAATTGCCTGGTTATGATGCTTGTGATGTTACTTTGAGTGTATAGCCACACCGGTGAAGCTTGAAAAATATGCCTGTCCATGGTGGGAATCGAACCTACGACCTTTGGAATACTAGCCCAATGCTCTGCCAACTGAGCACCGCGGTCAGGTCGGTTCGCGTATGTGATTTTCGGAACAGAATCTAGTTCCTTCGATATCAATGTAATCTAGTAATCATGATTTTTTCTGTGTTGGTGTAATGTACTCAAGTGAATATGATGCTTGTGATGTTACTCTGAGTGTATATCCACACCGGGTAAGCTTGAAAAAAATGCCTGTCCAAGGTGAGTATCGAACCTACGACCTTTGGAATATTAGCCCAATGCTCTGAATATTAGCTACGCGGTCAGGTCGGTTTGAGTCGACCTACGCGGTCGCTTCGAACCGACCTGACCGCGTAAATCAGTTGGCAGAGCATTGGACTAGTATTCCAAAGGTCGTCGGTTCGATTCCCACCGTGGACAGGCATATTTTTCAAGCTTGCCCGGTGTGGATATACACTCAGAGTAACATCACAAGCATCATATTCACCTGAGTACATTACACCAACACAGAAAAAATCTTGCCTTGCTATTTCATTTTTCTTAAAAACTTATTTCAATAAACATTACGCGTATTTCAATTGAATGTTATTCATTAATATGCATGTACAGCAAGTCAAGTCGTTGAGTTTCCTGCAGGCTCTATTGTCTTCTTCTTCATTTAGCTAATTAGAATTGTTTTTTTAATGCGTATTTATGCCAACTAAAATTAGAGAAATCATGCTTGAATCGATCACACTATGCTAAACGGAAGATGCAGGTGCGGTATATGAATTTCCATCAAGCATTGTCCTAGTTAACTGAACCAGGTTTTCCTAGTCCAATCAGCGTAATCCAAGTGAAGTCCGTTCAAAAATTATTAAATAACCAGGGAAATTATCTTGATCGAAAGACTGCAAGTTACATTAAGAAAATTCTAAACATATACAAGCGCTTCGTATATAATGTTTTCCATTTTACTAGGAGTTGAAAAAAGGACGAATGGTGTTAAAATTTATCTCACCTATTATTTCAATGAATGAATGGCATATTACAACAAGGCGGGTAAGGCTTGTTAGGGGATTTTAGCCAGTCTGTCGTTATATGATTAATAAGCTCTTTACTGAGAAGTAATTTACTATAAATTTGTTTAGTAAGTATATATAAGTAAGTAAACTCTTTATTTAATGAGGATAGCACAGAATAGTTACAAACTAATAAACTTTAGTGGCCCTCAATCTAGAAGTATGAGTTAAATGACATGCAACATAAATGTACTGTATATAAAAATGTACAAGTGCATTAATTAAGCTAATTGATTAAAACAGTTTATTCAAGAAAATTGGTTTATCTTACCGATCTATGACAAACATGCCGACTCGGAACTAGCGTTTCGGCAACAATGGTTTGTAGTTTCTCCAAAAGGAGGCTCCCTACAGTTTTGTCATTCGCACCTTATAGTAAATGTTACACGACCCTAATAATTAACAATTATTCGCCGAAGGCGAGATAATTCAGTCGGTGTTCAGATTCTGTGCGATTAACGAACATTATTGGAAAGAGGTCTTCCGTATACGTTGAAATTACCAGCACATGCCACATTTCTCCACTTCGTCGTAAGTTTACAGAGCAGATTTTATACTTTGGCACTGAACTTTGTCTTTGATATGAACAAGGGTATTTAATAGTCTAAAACTGAGAATTCTAGAAAGTGTTATCTGTAATTTTCAAAGTTGTAGACGAGATATGTTGTTTACGTCCAACATGCATAATAACTCAAAATGATTCGAGCAAAACGGTCTTTTGTTAAAAGGAATGCTGGTTAACATAAATTGGTCCTTTTGAGTGACATAATCGTTTGTCGTCATCGATCCGTGTCATTGAACAATGAAAAAATTTGTCGTGAAATTAGTGAAGATAAAATTGCACTTTGTGAGAAAAGTGCAGGTCTGCGGGACGGGAACTTTTCGGATTTGAACTCAGCTTGCCCGAAAGTGTTAGTTCCCTTAAAATATTTTAGTTCCAATACGTGTGAAATGAAAGTGAACGATATCGGGACGTGGCAAACGGCCTAAACTGTTTCACTAAATATTGTTGTTTTTATTTGTTATCCGTTGGGTGAATGCTTTTGGGCATATTTTGTGTGTTGGATATAATTTTTTATTTTTCATACCTTAGGCGTATTTTCCATTCAGTAGTTTTCATTACATACAAAACTAGAGGGCACTCGTAGACTGCATACCTCCGCCAGTGAATTATAGCTATGTATCTTGTATAAACAATGGACTATATTAAGCATACTCTTCCTGGCAATGTTCATTAGCTCCACAAATGTTCGTATATTAAGAGGGAACATTTTTCGGTGACGGATATTTGAGAAGTGTTCAAAATCGAAAATTTTTTCGCGTACCTCTCAAAATTGCTTTGTTTTTGCCTTATTCTCCACTTTATAAATAAGAAGCTACCGTTAGCTACCTTTTTAAATGCATTTGCCGGTTAAGAAAAATAAGGTAATAGTAAAAATTGTGAATTAAAATAGAATTATCAATGATGATTTAAAAGTGCGTGACACCATACTTATGTTTTCCAAACATGAAGTATTGTCATGGTAACACGACAATTTTAAGAATAGTTTTAAAATTGAAAAATCCCCCCCCGAAATATCACATTTAATTACAAAATGATCCACAATTTCCAAACATATATATGCTAGGTATGTTATTATACGTAATATAAGTTTCAATTTAATGTAAAATTCAACCACAACGTCAAAATAACTTTGCTTTCCTCTTTATCTAAATATTTTAATATACAAAAAAGGGTAATTAGTAAAAATACACTTACATTATATCCTGTCTTATTCACTTTCAGTTATATATAATCAACCATCGTACCATTTTTTAAAGCAATTATAAAGCAAGCAATATATTATATTACTAGAAAATACATGCATGCAGAAACCCTCGCCTTGCTGACAAAACCATTGTATTTTCCGAACATGAAGTATCTAAGTTGTCATGGTAACACGATAATTTTTGAAGAATATTCCTACACTTTTAAGCACAAAATTATTAATTTCCCAACATATATATGTTAGGTATGTTATTATACGTAATATAAGCCTCGATTGAAGGAAAAATTCAACCACAAACGCTTCGCAAAGCGTTTTAAAGTCATTAGTGTTCTTTAATATAAAAGTATTAAACTGCCTTTTAAAAATGGCTTTATCGATAAACTTTGAGTTTGCAATAAAATGATTTAAAATTCTCGCTTGCAAATAACTTTGCTTTCCTATTTATTTAAAAAATTCAATATCATAAAAAAGGGAATCAATATTAAAGATACACTGAAATTATATGCCGTATTGTTTAGTTGTTTCATATACGCAAAGGCCGTCGGGTTTTAAAACCATTATAAAATCAATATTTAAAACAAACTTACCTTCGTTAACGTCGGCTCCCTTTAGGCCGTAGGATGAGCATCCAAAAGATGCTTAGAAAACGGATTCCGTTGCACCCCTCGTGTAACTACGTAATTTTCACATGAATAAATAGATAAAAACTTACTTTATCAGGATCCGTTGCTCCCCAAGCGAAACAGGTGCACAATTGGGAGAAAAATCCCTCCAAAGTTTGATATTTTCGCGCTTCGAAATATTCGAACCGCCATTGGTTTGATAGCAAATACGCATGCGCAACTCAGCCAAACTCGCACTGCGCACGCGCACAACCAACGCACATGCTTCGAAGTGGAAACACGCTCAGTTATGCAAATAAACATGGCTGAAGATATTTATAAAACTCGAATATCCTCATGTTTTATGCATTTTGATGGCGTTGCGGAGCAACTTCGCAAAGTTACACGCCAAAGGCTTAAGAAATTTCTTGAGTGTAGGTCAAAATGGGCCAAACTTAAGTGTCAACAAGCTGAAATAGCTAAGAAATCGTACGAGAACATCGATGACGGATCTGTCAATTCATACATCGAGAAGAACTCTGACACCATTAACTTAGAATGGAACCATCATATGAAATGCTAGAAGAGATTTTGCGATGAACCGAAGATCCGTGGATAACAGAGAAAAGAAGAAAAAGGAGAAGGAACTAGCTCTAAAACTATAACTTCTACCGAAGAATCACACGTGGAAGTGGAGGCAATAGAACCAAGGCGAAAAATTACTGTTTGTGGAAGAGACGCCTCGTGGTTCTCACTAGACAAGGTAAGGTCATTTTGATAGGTATAATACTAGCGCAATGTGCACAACATTCTCAGGTTTGGTTTTAAAATATATTGAATTGTGATCAATTAAGTTTATTTAGGGTAAAGTAGTTTCTATGCTACAAACATCCAACCTTGTTATTAGCAGATATTTAGTTTAATAATTTATTTTGTTTCACACCAGGTAACTAAGAAGAGAAGAAGAACCCCACTCATGTTGGCAAAAACAATTGATGCTGGTCTTCTACGTACAGCTGCCGAGAGAAAGAATGATCAACAGATACTCGCGCAAATCCAGGGGAAAGACTGTGTAGCTCTGGAAGTCCGCTATCACAAAGTTTGCTACTGCAATTATACAATATTTCTCACCAGAGAGACGAAGAAGCAACGAGAGCATCAGTGTACGAGAAGTCTTATGATGTATATTTCTGTAAGAAAGTAATTGAGATGGAGGTCATCAGAAATAAGCAAATAAAGTATATGAAAGATTTGCTGGAGAAATTTGTTATCATTACTAAGGACACTGAGAATGTGGATGCATCTAAATATAGAGCTTTTAAACTCAAGCAACGACTGATGAAAAGTTATCCCCAACTTGTGTTCTGTGTACCGAGAATGAGAAATGTCAGTGAGATTGTATATGTGGAAAATTTGGATTCTTCTGAATTGGTTGAGGAACATATGTCAATTAATGGCCTGTTTATATGGAAGCCGGGATGGCCCGCTTAGCAAGACAGCCCGGTAAGCGGGATGAATTTCTCTTGTGTTTATATGAGAAACTTTCATCCCACTTGCCAGGACAATTTTGTTACATTGTATTGTTTTGACAGTTGTTAAAAATAGCTTGCGGCGGTATCTTTGAACTTTCATCCTGGCAACCAGGATAGCCCGCTTGTAAATGTTTATATGGAGAAATTTCCATCCCGGTAAGCGAGATCTAGCCTTTTTCAAACGAGATCTCGGCAACCCGGGCCAGCCTGCTTGTCCATATAAACGCATGATAATTTTTACTATAAAAATAACTACACAGCGAGATCTTGCTTACCAGGCTGTCTCGCTTATCAGGCCAGCCCGGCTTCCATATAAACAGGCCCTAAGTCTGAAAACAATGATGAGGACTTTGATGAAGAGAGCTGTACCATTGATGATGATGATGTGAATTCCAACACAGAAACTGAGGGAAATTCTAAAGTCAATGAGTTACAAATTCTATACAATGCTGTATTCATTCTTCACCAAAAGGTGCAAGAAATACTAAAACTGAATCTTCCTTGGCCACCATTGGCATCTGATTTGACAATGGATAATATTTCAAATCCGACTATGAGGACTGGACTAGATTTCAAGTCCACGCAATTTGATCACGTCCGAGGTGAAGCAGAGGACTGGATCAAAATGTGAGGACTTGAAATCTAGTCCAGTCCGAATTGGAGGATTTGAAATGACATCACGAATAAATCACTACTTAATTAATTTTTATCCAGTCCTAGGACACTACAGGATCAATATACTTCATAAAGTATGCAGTATTATCATGTGAGCAAAATAAAGCAATATGGTTGGCTAATTTGCTCATGAATTATTAATGATTTGAGGTGAACAATGATGGTAATGCATGTAGGTATTATCAGTGGAGTAGATCAGTATTTATTTACTTATTCGATATTCTCATTCGGATCCACAGACCACAGTATTTATATTATCAACACATATATCCCTCTCATGGACAGGGTTAACAGTATGGTCATGTCCGAGAAGCTAAAACGCACCCTGGTGGAGAAGCTGAAACTCACAGCAGCAAATCTATAAGAAAAAGTCAACTAGTGTGGACACGAAAAACCAGGCTGAATCGTTCCTTGTTATTCTAGATAGTGGCTAAATACCAACTTATGTCACAATATAAATATAATACATGAAATAGTTCAAATACGAGAAGTAGAACTTTACCAGACAAAAGCCAGGACAGCTTATTGCAGAATACATGCAATCTCGTTTTGAGCGTGCAAGCCCTTGGCCAGGATCCAATAAGCGGGATTTTATTGCTCTGATGAAAATCTGGGTTCAAAGATGAAAACATTTCTTTCAATTATAGATAGCTATAATGAAATTATGGATTTTATATTTCCTCGTAATTTTTTTTTTTATGAATTTCGAGTTTATAAATATCCCTTAAAGCCCGGGATGAACTTGGAAACACTGTTATCATATTATTTGTCTTTCCAATCTTTCGGTATGTCATATTGTCTTATCAGCGTCGGCAAACGGATAAAGAGTGTTTCACAAATATTTCATTTTAATTGTTCCTTGATCGTGTGAATTGTATGCATATATATTTTTTATTCTCCGTCCTGTTTGATACAGGTGGGTTTTTTACCTCACAAATTTGTATTGAATTAGGATGTTAATATAAAGTAGAATTAAATTTTTAACAATATTTAATGTGGGTGTATTTATATTACAAGGTTTGATCAGTATTCTGTGATTTTATTTTGTTGTTTTTGCGGAGGAAATCGGGGAAACCCCCCAGTGAGAATCTATTTTTATAGTCTGCGCGTGCGCAGTGCGAGTTTGACTGAGTTGCGCATGCGTATTTGCTACCAAAATAATGGCGGTTCGAATATTTCGAAGCGCGAAAATATCAAACTTTGGAGGGATTTTTCTCCCAATTGTGCACCTGTTTCACTTGGGGAGCAACGGATTCTGCTAAAGTAAGTTTTTATCTATTTATTCATGTGAAAATTACGTAGTTCCACGAGGGGTGCAACGGAATTGCATCTTTTGGATGCTCATCCCACGGCCTAATAGTATATAGCGCTCGATGCTTTATACGCCTATGCTCGGGTTGAAGGCTTAAGTCAAATATTCAAGACAAAATACCTGTAACAATAACTAATCGATATATGAGCAAGCCCGTACAATTATACAATACCCCACCATAACGCCAAGAACGTATGTTTATTTATAATAAAGCAATACTTTCGGTTGCTCATACATCGAGAAAGGGCTCAGTAATCAGTATTGATAACAGAAGCCTTTGGACGTATTTGAGGACGTATCATGAATGGAATATTTACCTTAAAATTAGAATAAAAATCTTTTTATTATACAGATACAGAGTTTTTCGAATAGATGCATTATTTTATTGATATTTCCTTTTTATTGATTATTGCAGTCTAGTTTGGGAAAATTGCAGTAATCACTTGCACGACAAGATGCAAAAAAATGCAAAATAGAGCGGCAAGAATAATTACTGGCAAATCATATGAAATACGAACAAGTGAATTGCTAAAAGAGTTTTTAATTGGCAAGAACTTGAGGAAAGAAGTGAGAGCGGGAGATTCACATTCATGTTTAATGTTAAAAATCAGGAGGCAACGGAAAAGATGGCTATTAAATTTGTTTAGATTCTCTAATAATGAAAAATATGACCTTAGAAATAACGGAATTAATTTTCAACTGGATAAACCTAAGACTAATTTCGATTAATTCCTCAAAAAAAGTATTAGCTACTCAGGGGCAAAATGCTGGAATAATTTGCCAAATGAGATTAAGGCAAAAGAAATGACGATGGGACAATTCAATTCAAAACAAATATTTCTCAGAGAAAACGACAATATTTGTCAGTTATATTTATGTGTCCATACAATATTTTGTATATAATAATATTCTCTTAGACTTTAACTGTGTGATAATTTATATTAATTATATTTTAGATGTAATTTTTATTAAACTTTGTAAATATTAGTCTAAACGGCCTCTTGAAAAACGGATCATAGGTGTTCTGAAGAGCTACCGTTTTAAAATAATTGTAAATAATAATAATAAATTGATATTTACTTTCCTGTTCATTAATAATGAAAAATTTGTATTTTCCGATGTATTTTTGTACGACACGACTTTGTTTATCTGATTGTCTCGCTTTATGAAACATATAAACCTTTATTTTTTCGCTGTGTAATATAAATAAACTCTGTATCGTCTATGAAGTAAACAAATTTTGCACTCGCTCGTTCGTTTAATTTGCGAAAACAAATTAACGCGTGCGTAAATACCACACGTAAGTATTTCCCATGAAAAAATCTCTATATACTATCCGGTTATCCGATTATCCGGTTATTCGATTATCCGGTTATCCGGTTATCCAGTTATCCGGTTATCCGGTTATCCGCTACCCGGGTTTTCTACCATGCCACAATCACAGTGCAAAAATCTGTAACAAACTGATCTGATTGGTGGAAAAACATTGTGATGATTAAATCAACCAATCAGTTTGAAGCAGTTTAGTTTTAAAGAAGTAACGGTCACACATTGCTTCAAAACAAAACAAACATGGCGCCGCGCTACACAAAGTAAAAGTTGCCTTCGCGTGGAAAATATGGCTTTTATCTTTATTTTTAAATGGAAAAGCTTTTACCTTAAACAAGACTAACAAAAAGTACACAGTTGAGTGGAATTTTCAAGCTGCTAGCATTGTATAATGTGATAAAACAAAGCCAGGAAAACTTTGCCAGTGGAATGTTCGCTATAAACGCGTAAGTTAAAACTACAATTGTCTCGACCATTTTTATGTAAATTATTAATAAGTAATAGCATGGTTTCTCGTGAAATTTGGATAAACATGCACTCGTGAGTTTTTCAAAGACCTCAAATAGCACTCGTCCTTCGGACTCGTGCTATTTTGAGGTCTTTGAAAAACTCACTCGTGCATGTTATATCCAAATTGCACTCGAAACCATGCTATTACCTATACTAATAATACTACTTATATGCCCTGGGTGAAAATCTGGGTCAGATCTAGAAGAAAGGAAAAACATTACTCAAAATCTTAACACCAATTTTTATACAAAATAACTCGCAAAATTATTTGCTGATTTTACTCTCCAGTTAGTTGCAAATTTCTCCTGCGACATTTTGATTGGATACTAAACATAAACTTTGCTGTGCGTGTCAGGCTATATTTTGGAACTAGAGCCTGATCTCAGGTTAGGATCTCACATATTTGTAGACTTTGGTTATATCAACAGAACGTCATTACGCATTTCATATCTTTCTCAATATTTAAATCATTCTAAAAGTAAATGTGCAGGGGAGCCACCAGACGGTAGAATAACGTAATCAAAGACCGTTCAGGTTGCAGACATGTCGAACTAATAGCTTCCGATCGAGACACTTTCATAAATACTACTGTGCTACATTGCAATTTACGGCCAAGAACATTTAGAAACATACATTCGATTTTTTGAAAGTATATTGCATTATAAAAGCCTGTAGTTTCATTAATCATAGACATAGTATTGCACTCATTTTTTTGTTTCATTACCCCCACAAAAGTCGTAATTTGTTTCGTACCCCACAAAAGTTAGATAATTTGTTTCATCCCCCCCTGCCCAACTTACCCTCCACCTCCCCAGTACACATACTTTCTGACCGATCCATAAGACCTTTCTCACGACCTGCTACCGTCGTCCTGTTTGTTAGTACGTGGTGCTTATAAACTGTACAACCGTTACTATTTATTTCAATTGTGCATTGCTTGTCGTACTCTATCCATCAAGTCCAAGAAAGAAGGTACCAACGTGATTCACGACTGCTATATTGATTATTGTTCTTTGAAGAGATTTTTAAATTGCTGGTAGATCTTGAAACGGCTTAGTCTTTGCAAATGGAATGAAATAAGATAAATCTCAAAAAGAAACGTAAATTGTATACAACATGGATTGTCTGCCATGTATACTCCAAATACAAGGTGTCTCCAAGGTGACATACATCTGTGTTCTAAAGAGAGGTGACGAATTGTTAATCAACTGGCAGCGGTGGGATTCGAACCCACGTCATCGAAATGACTGGTGCCTAAAACCAGCGCCATAGACCACTCGGCCACTCTTCCGAAACAAAGTAAAGTCACTTTAGTTCAATAATATGAGACCACAATCCTTTAAAATTCTGTGGTGTAGCGGATAGAACTTTGGACTCTGAATCCAACTATCTGCAATCAGGTGTCGGCAGAAACTTCGGCAGAACCTCGAGTGTAACATTATCTAAATTCCTTTTATGTTGTTTGAATGATTCAGCACAAGGAGCAGTGTGGCGCAGTGGAAGCGTGCTGGGCACATAACCCAGAGATCAATGAATCGAGACCATTTCCTCCTTTTATCCGCTAGCGAGTCTAGTACTAATCTTCCGAAAGAACAAGTTTGAAAATGATAGGTGCGTTATCGGGACCTGCTCTCGTGGCCCAGTTGGTTAGTGCGTCGTACTTATAAGCAGTACTTGAGTATATGCGAAGGTCGAGGGTTCGATCCCCTCCGAGAGCACGTTTTTAGACATCCATACCTATCTTTCTCTAACCAAGAAGCCACGGAAACAATTCGTCTTATTAAATGTCCTTATTATTTACGAAAACTTGTTATTTTGAAAAAATTCGTACACCAACGATACACTAGCAAACAAAGCCACCGCAGCAATTCGTCCTAATCGCCATATCATTTACGAAACCTGTTGTTTTGAAAACAATTTTAACCATATAGGGTGACATATGCACTCTTGAGCGCTCAATAATTGCAGGGCCCATAAACAAGAGGTCAAGCAGATCGTGATCATTTCCTGCTATTATTATCATTATTATTAAAGTCGAGGGTTCGATCCCTGTAGTGATATATTGTTACGTCATGTAACATAAATATAAGGACACAAGAACACGTGATAACATTATGCAGGCTTATATAAAAACATGGCGAAAGGCCCAATATAGTTTGTAAACTTATTCTTTGTAATCGTTGATATTATATGGCAATCCTAATAAACTAAACACGAAACACAACATGGTGTCAAAGAGTGGGATCTGATCAACAGTCCACAAGGAAAAGAAACGTAAATCAGGCTTGGTAAGTCAAAATATTTCGTACAATACGAACAGACATTTACTTGCAAGTATTCGAACGATATTAAATAAACGTAAAGAGACATGGCCACTGGGTTTACCCCACCAACAATGAACTGGAATGCTTCAGACATTCCAGACGAGTTTAATTCCTTTAAGCAATATTGCAACCTTGTATTTGATGGGCCATTTCTAAAGAAAACA
>CACRXK020008221.1:0-21246 GCA_902702795.2 Paramuricea clavata
ATCCATCCATTGGTTCCAGTTTGCTGATGACGCGGCTGTAATTACTGGCCAAGAATCCGAAAACCAACATCTATTAAATCGATTTTCTATCTGGTGCCAATGGTCCGATATGATTATCCGAGTTGACAAATGCAGTACCTTTGGCATTAAAAAAGCGATCACAAAATCAGTTCAGTACTTGCCAAAACTCCTCATCAGCAATCAACTAATACCAAAAATCACCATTGGAGAATCATTTCAATATTTAGGACGTTACTTTGATTTCCACATGTCGAATGATAATCACAAAACTGAACTAACCACCCTACTGAATGAACTAATGTCTGATATTGACTCAAAGCCACTACACCCCAAAAATAAACTGCTCCTCTACAGTCGCTACGTCTTGTCCAAGTTAGCCTGGCACTTCACCGTCGCAACACTCTCTAAAACATGGGTTACTGAAAATATCGACTCTATTGCCAACAAATATATCCGCAGATGGCTTGAAGTACCAATATCAGGAACACTAAGTACTGTCTTTCTAACAAATAACAAATTTGGCCTGAGTATTTATCCTCCATCTGTAAAATTTATCCAGTGTCAAACAGTCCTCCGAAAAGCTTTAAAATATTCTCCTAATGAATCAACTAACGACCTGTGGAGAGCAACCAGTAACCATACTAATATCCAATATGACGCTTATAACTCTACTAAGGAAGTTCTCAAAGATTTCCGTTCTGGACACGAAAACAAACTCCTAAACCAATTAACCAGTCAAGGATCCTTTTTCTGCAGCGTCACGAAGTTCGCTTTACCTCAGCTTAGCAAGGTGTGGTCCATCGCCCAATCAAAGCTCCCGAAAAACATTTACAACTTTACCATTCGTTACATTAACAACTCTCTTCCGACGCGCAAAAACCTAAACAGATGGGCAATATCTTCAAATTCAGACTGTTCTTTTTGTCTTAGCCCTGAAACATTACTACACATAGTAGCTGGATGTCAGTTTTATCTCGACCGATTTACGTGGAGACACAATTCAGTCCTGAACTTTCTTGCTCATCAGTTACAAACTGTTGACGGTTCTACTCTCTACGCTGATCTAAATGGATTCAAAAGCCCTTCAATACTTACTGGTGATACGTATCGCCCAGATTTGTTATTATCGTGCTCAAATGGTTCCTTATATGTGGTTGAACTCACCACTGGTTATGAGACAAACCTCAAAAACAACGTAAAACGGAAGAAGGATAAATATAGAGAATTATTGAGACAGCTAGGTAAAAATTTTAACCAAGTTAAATTTATAAATCTCTCCATCAGCTCTTTAAGTATTTTTGCAGAAGAATGTTATACATTTTTAGACATGTTAGATAGTATTGGTCTTGACAAAAACCACCAAATGTACTGCGTTAGGAAAATGATGACTATTGCTATTAGAACTACATATTACATTTTCTGTTGCCGAAATAAAGAATGGGAAAATCCGGATTTACTAACAATTTGACTTATCTCATTGTATATATATATATATATTGCATGCACTTTGTTCTGTTATTTTAGTTTAGTATAATTGTGATTCAAATAGCCAACCGTAAGTTACCTTTATGAGAGAGATTTACGATTGTATATGTATGTAAAGAAAAACATTTAATAAAGTTTCCATTATTATTATTATTATTATTATTATTATTATTATCTAATCAATGAGCAGGAAGCAGATTATGATAAAGTCAAGTTCGTCAATTTATCCTTGAGTACCCTCGGAGTTTTTGGCCGATCTTGTGAAAATTTCGATGGCATGCTAAGTAGCCTTAAATGTGATGCCAAGTATAGTAAATACATAAAAAAAGCAAATCGTGAACATATGCATACGAACATCATATTATGTATTTTGTAAACGAAACAAGGTGTGGGATAACCCAAAATTAATGTTAATATAATCCTTCTTAAAATAATTATTGTACAATAAATATATAGTATCAATTCAAGTAGACATTGATAAACTACCTGTAAAGCGAGGTTTATCATTGTAGTTGTATATATCCTAATAATCAATAAATAAAGTTTCCATTATTATTATTATTATTATTATTATAGGCTTTATTTAATGAGGCTAACACTTTACAGTAGTAAATTAACACTGATGACTTCGTGGCCCTCAAAAGCTTTTGCATATAGTTTGGCAACAGATCAAACAGATAGGTTTTTTATTAGACAAAGAGTATTAATACTTCATAACATATTGACTTAGCGAGATCTTATTCATTGGTAGCTACTTGGGCGACTAAAAAATGTTCAAAAAATATCAACCGGTCCCCTATAACACCAATTACGGCAACTACTACTCACAATGGAACAGGCCGTTCACAGGGGCTCTCCAGAGAACTTGTTCTTGTCCTTTTTTTATAGAATTTTTTTACAATCATACAGTAGTCCCCCGCTAACTCGAACTCGCTTAACTCGAACTCTTCGCTAACTCGAACTAAATCCAATTCCCCTTGGATCTGGTACTGTTTTTTATAGTAATTTACTCCGCTTAACTCGAACTCGCTTAACTCGAACTCCTCGCTAATTCGAACAAATTTTGTTTTCCCTTGGTCAAATTTATCCCGTTAACTCGAACTTTGTTTTCGAGTCGTGGATCGGCAAACCTTAAAATGTCAGAACATAGCATTTTGACAACCGGTAACTTGGATTTTTATTCAAATGACGACAATTTATTCGGTGTATAAATGATCATAAATTTTAAAAGATTATACACATAGTTGCGACGATTGTTATTGATCTAGTTTTTTAGTTCCTTTTGTAAAATCTCTACATGTTTTTCCTAAGAACTTTAGTTTGCATGGAACTTGCATGCCTTCTCCATCACCCAAGTTAAAAAGATACTGACTAAAGAACATTAGTTATAGGGATGCACAATTAAACTTTTTGTAATTTGATGAACATAAGAAAACTTTTATACCTTATTAATTATTAACATAATAAACGTAATCTGACACCAACTCCGGTTAATTCGAACACCCGCTAACTCGAACAAATTTTTCGTTCCCCTTGGGAGTTCGAGTTAGCGGGATTCTACTGTATTTTAATCAAAATGAGTTTGCCCCAAGAGCGTACACCCTTATCTAGAGGGCTTGCCCTTTTAACCCCAGCCAAGTGTACCAACCTCTTCGTTTTATGTCTAAGTTTTCCCTCCTATTTTCATTCAGGACTTTATTCATATTGAAAAGTCGAAAGCAGACGACGAAACTGAACTGGAGTCAACAATGACCATTATTAGTTCCAGACTTCTTCTCTATGTTCGCGCGCTGACGAACTCCGTAGCAGCTTTGATGGCCGACGTTCTTAACAGAGGTGCAGTAGAATCTATAATCTCAGAGGCGAAAGCCCCGCCTAGCTCTGACGACTTCGCCAACGATGCCCAAATTTGGTTTAGAAAATATTATGGGACTTTTTGTTTACGGCGACGTGTCACGTTTTATCTTCTTCTAGCTCCATTTCAAGAAGAATGCGATGCTTTAGAACGAGAAACTACACTGTCAGGTAGCCGACCCTCTTTATTTCTAACGACCCTTGTTTTTTCGATGTGATTGGGTTGTTTACTTACTTACCTACCTACCTACCCTATATGTTTTTTCTTTGCTCGCTTAACGTGTTAACGTGACACCAAAATGGCGTCTGTTGCCCACAGGTATTGCTTCTTGAAAGGTATTGCTTCTTAACTCTGTGGCAACATATTTCCCTGTCTTTTCCAGAGGATCGTGTTGATCATTCAGATTCTCCGCTGACAGATATGACAGTATTGTTTGGAGGCGCAGGTCGCCTGGCAAATTTTCTGGAATATTTTGACAAATGGCTGGAAAAAGAGGAAACACAAACGTTTTGGGAATCATTGGCTTGGGTTAGGAACAAATTGTAAGTTGAAAAGTGTTGCACATTTTTGCATATAGTTAGATGCATCTTGCATCTGACATGTCTAGGGTGCGGTGTGTCTGAATGCGAACCCCTTGAAATCTATGAAGCTCCTCCAGCAAACGTTAGCATTACCCAGTCGTGATCCTCAACAACGCCCCCTCCCTCCACTTTGAAAAATCTGCATCTTGTGGAAAATCATATCCCCCATACAAAGTATACCCTTGCAAGTTTAGTTTAGATCTGCTCATGGTGTAATCCGTGGTTTATTTATCTCTTTTAGTATGTCAAGAATTTACTCATTATTAGGTAAGTGTAAAACTTAACCTAAAACATACTAACCAGTGCGCAGCACGACTAGCTACAAGTGTTTTGAATAGCTTCAAACACGACTACAATAGATGCCGTCTCATTAGGATGGAGTTTTATGTAAAGAATACTAATTAAGATGAGATTTATTAGGTACTACTGTATAAAGCTTCTTCACGTGACATATTATGGTTGACATGATTTACCAATACGCTTATGAATTCAAATATTAATGAGTGTTTGAAGATCTTGGATATGATCAAACGCGCTTAATATTATTACGTATTACACTTACTTAGTTACATACATAGCCTGGACTATTTTATCTTTTACAACAATTGTAAAATTATTTTTATAACTGTGTTTATCCTAAACCACCTTGTCACTGACTTCCCCCATCATTTTATTTCGCATCAAGGTCGAATTCATCACGCACAAGTCGACTGGATCGATGGTGTTTCAGAATTTTTTCGCAACATGTGTCACGTGTTTGGTCACGTGTACACTGTAAATAGAGTAAGTTCAACCTTTGATGGATGTCACCATTGACAGAGCAGCAGAGGATAGTCTACCTTAAATTAATAAATTTTGTTGACACTGATAGGGGCAAGCAAATTATACAACATCTTTTAATTTCTGATTATTTGTCACCAACTACACGCGTAAAAACGTCTGTTCACAAGCTGTTAACAAGATATATTCGCACTGCTTGTTACAAGTTGTCAACAGGTTTGGAACAACTTGTTGACAACTTGTAACAACCTTGTCGAAATTATCAGGCTTGTTGCAAGGTTGTTCTGACAAGTCTGTGACATGCTTGATATAACAAGATTGTTACAACCTTGTGTTGACAACCTTGTAACATCATTGTTATATCATGGCTGTAACAAACTTGTTAGCACAATCTTGTAACAAGGCTGATAATGCCATCAAGCTTGTTACAAGTTGTTAACAGCTTGTTTCAAACTTGTTACAACAAACTGGGAACAAGCAGTGCGAGCACAACTTGTTGACAGCTTGTGAACAGACGTGTAACAACTTGTTTGCAGACCTGTGACAACTTGTGCGTTTTTACGTGTGTATACACGCGTAGAAATCTCACATCTTGTAACAAGTCTGCCAACAAGCCGTCAACATGTTGTATTCGCACTGCTTGTCCCAAGTTGTAAACAAGTTTGGAACAAGCTGTTAACAACTTGCAACAACCTTGTTGATATTATCGTACTTGTTGCAACAAGTCCGATGCAGTCATGATATAACAATATTGTTACACCTTGTATGGTCAACCTTGGAACATTCTTGTTATATCATGACTGTATCAGACTTGTCGAAACAACCTTGTAACAAGTCTGATAATGCCATCAAACTTGTTACAAGTTGATAACAGCTTGATGGTATTATCAGACTTGTAGCAAAGTTGTTCTAACAAGTCTGATACAGTCATGATATAACAAGAATGTTACAAGGTTGATGACACAAAGTTGTAACAATATTGTTAATCATGACTGTATCGGACTTGTTGGAACAAGTCTGATAATATCAACAAGGTTGTTACAAGTTGTTAACAGCTTGTTAACAGCTTGTTCCAAACTTGTTGACGGCTTGTTGACAGACTTGTTACAAGATGTGTTCACAACAGGCGTGCAGCATGCTTGTCAACAAAAAATTGTAACAATGCTGTTATTTTATCAAGTTGCAACAAGGTTGTCACTCACAAGTTGTTGAATTGCAGGTTAATAACAAATTGTTCGAACAACCTTGTAACAAGTTTGTTGAGTCAACGACCTTGTAGCAATTTGTCAACAAGGTGGGAACAATTAAGCAGTACGATAGTGAGATGGTGCTTGGTAATAAAACAGACTTAATCCATTTTAACTCACTGTATTTTATTTTATAGTTAAAACCTTTCTTTGAGAATGAACTTAAATGTATATTTGAAGACGAGCAATGTAAGTTTGAGCTTCTTTAAACTTTGATTTGTCAGCGTGTTTCCATGAAGCTGCCGTGGTAGACATTACACAACATACTTAAACATTATTTTTGTTCAGCTCTTAGCGACGAAGAGAAACAGCAAGTTATTTCAAGCGCAATTATTCCTGTTTTTCTTCTCGGTATTTTGACGTCATATTCGAAAGTGAGTAGTGATTTCCTTTGTCTTTTCCCCGTGAGGTTTCTTAATAAATTTATGTTTCACTGGGAAAAAAAGTGAAATCCATACTACGAAATTTGCAATTGCACCACTAATTCAATAGTATATCCATACTATTTTGATACTATATCCACACTATGGAAATATACAATTATTATGGATAACCAAAATCCATTCTATTTCCAATAAAGGTCCATACAATTTCCATTCTATGGCCTTCTATGGATTTTCAAAATTTTCCCCAGTGTTTATGATTGTCTAATGAATTTTATGTAATATATAAAATTTGCTGTAATTTCATGAATGATTTGTGTTCCATGTAGACGGATGATCAGGAGAATGTAAAGTCCTTTATGAAAGATGCACTCACGTCATTTGCTTCTCAGCAAAAAGACTCGCATTCTTTATATTTGGTTTGTGAGAAATTAAGGTAAATTTTGAAACGTTTCATTTTATGTGGAAACAATTTTGTAGTTACTGTGTGATAGCTACATAATTATAGAGCCGTCTACCAGTATATTAGTATCACTTGTGATGTCATTGCATGACTACATTAGGTGTAGCACATGGGTATTGGGTAATTATATGGGGGTTTGATAGGATATATTGCGTTGCATGAGGTATAGTTGGGGGTAGTGTGGTCTAATATAGTGCACCTTGGCATTGCTTAGTATTGTATTTGAGGATAAAAAATGTTTATCATGTCTTCTTTGCTATTCTAGTTCGGATGAGATATGGTGTGAAGTTCTATTTGAAACATTATGGGGTCTTCTCATACACTCCGAGCCGAATGTCAGATCTGTTGTGCCTCACTTATTGCAGGTAAAAGAATTGAATAATGGTTTAACTTAAGTTTACAGTCCTTAGTTGTTATTTTATTGATTTTATTCTAATGTAGACGATGATTAAAAATCTGGACAAAACCTCGATTATGAAGCGAGTGCTGCCTGCCCTGGTTACGTTGTCCACGGATAACGACAAGTAAGTTTAAACACAAGTACAATACTTGCTTTAGTACTATAAATAACCAGTCGCCAAGGTCGATTCCACTGTTTGAATAGACCTTTCCCCTTTTGAGTGAAATTTTGATCTAGACAAGTCTCGACAAAAATTTCATCACAGCTTGAAAGAGCGTCACAAAGTTAGTAATACTCCGAAGTTTCGTTGCGAAATGTTGTAAAATGCGGATAATATAACCTTGTTTTTCAGTCATTTTGCATTACAAATGGGAAATTGATAATCAGATGGTCAAACTGATTATCAATTTCCCATTTGTAATACAAAATGACTGAAAAAAGGGCAAACTTCGCAGGGATATATTATCCTCATTTTACGACATTTTGCAACGAAACTTCGGAATATTACTAATTTTGTGATGCTCTTTCAAGCTTAGACTTGTCTAGACTTGTCTAGATCAAAATTCCACTCATAAGGGGAAAGGTCTATTAGGAATCTGATTGCATTTCATTAGAGTCCTTGTTTGTTTCAGATCAGTGCGCATATCAACTGTGCCAGCTTTCGGAGCAATTGTGGAGCATATCAGTGATGATGAGGTTTGTTAAATATTTTTAAATATTTCGGAATTTTTTGAGGGCTTGGTCATGGAGAATGGTAGGGATGGATCCAGCCACATCTGGTAGGTGGGAAAGGGGGTGGGTTGGGTTGGGAATTACATCTCCAGATCCAAATTTGATAAGGGCTAGGAGGGGTGCGCCTCCCCCATAGTCCTTACCCAGTACCTCTCAGTAAATCCATTTGTGTCCTTCTGCTTTCTGAAGCTCATTCGAACTCTTCTGAACCAAGATTTTTCTTCGAAAAAATAAAATATTTTTGTCCCATGTGTTTTGTAGATGTTGGAGAAAATCCACATTCAGTTCCAGTCCTTCCTCAGTGATCCGTCATATTACGATCAACATGAGCTACAGGTAGCCCTAATACGAACATTTGGAAAAATTGGACCACATTCGGAGCCTCGATTTAGGGATGATTGTAAGTAACGAAGAGTTTGTCTTTGCTGACGTGGTTTGTGTTTCAACTATCTGGTTTCAATCTACAGTTTCAACTTTTTTCAGGTGGTTCAAACATAAACCACGACAGCTTAATGTTGAATAGTCCCTATATTGGACCACTACGTTTGAGATATCTTTTTCAGGTAGTTCAGACAGAAACTACGACAGCTTATTGTAGAATACTACTAGAATACTACCTACACTGGACAGCCACATTTGAGATATCTTTTGTAGCTAGTTCGGACACAAACCACGGCAGCTTATTGTAGAGTACTACTTACACTGAACCCCCACGTTTGAGATATAAAAACTAATATTCCATGTTTTCTTTACTAGTTCTTCATCCCAAACTAACAGAACTTGTGATGAGAAATGCGAAGACAGAAGACGAAGCGAAGAAGACAGAGGTCGCTGTAGTTTTACTTGAAGCATACGCCTCGTTAACCTGTTGCTGTATCCTTTATATCACTTCAGCTGTAATAAATTCTATGTTAAACCATGTGGCGCTTCTTAATCCCCCGCTCCTCCAACTCAATGTTGAGCTTGTGTCATGGTAAATTACCAAAAGTTGTTTCGACGCTGTTTACAACATTGTACTGGGGGAGAGGGGGTGACGAAATTTGTTTTATCAATGTGCATTCACTTTGCAATATTGACTGGAATGGTCTGAATGGTTGATACCGTGTCAATATATACTGCGTTTCCTTAACATTTGCAAGTTATCCCTGAAGACATCTTACGCAATAACACTCTGCCTGGTCTCATGTATTTGAAACAAGATCTTGCTACGCTGGCTCCAGACTATGAGGTAATTGAAACAGCATGGTCTTATAATGGCCGATTCCACTACACAACTTTTGCCTAAAACTGTCGCATGCAACCTGTTTACAACTTGAGTCGTACTGTGTAAATCAAGCACACAACTCACTAACGGCAAGGTAGGTGAGTTGTATGCTTGATTTACACAGTACAACTCAAGTTGTAAGCAGGTTGCATACGACAGTTTTAGGCAAAAGTTGGATAGTGCAAATCGGCCTGACGGCCTGATTGTGTGTTTATAACTGTGTGACCATCAGGGATGGAATTCCCGTGGGGAAGGGGTGCGCACCCCTTAGCCTTCGAAAAGAAGGGTGCCAATTCATTATCAGATCGATTTTTCAGTTTAGAAAGGCAATATCCTGTCACCATTATCACAATAAGGTTCCTGAAGCCTGCCAGGGGACAGTGTTTCTCCTGCTTTCAGAACACTTCTGCGCGTAACTCTAAGTGATTATGGACCTGGTCAACAATTACTCCCTGACCATGCCATGGGTCGATGAGCACCCCCACCTACCCTATCTAGTTGGATCCATCCCTGGTGACCATGTTGTGAATTTTTAGGCGACGGTGAGTTTACTAATGAAAGATTGTGAGGACAAATTGGTCAGCCAAAAGACTGCAGGGTGAGTTTTCGTAGAAGTATATAGCACGTGCTCGTATAAATGATGAGTAAATTGCGTGCTCACATAGATAATATGCGTGCTCACACAGATAATGTGCGTGCTCACACAGATAATGTGCGTGCTCACACAGATAATATGCGTGCTCGTTTAGGTAAATAACGTTCCCGTTAATTAAGGTCACATGCTTGCCCATAAATTGCTTGCTCCTGTAAGTCCCGTGCGTGCTCTGGCCGAATTTTTACGTGAAGATTTCATTTTCCTTGCAGGCCAGGTCCAACTGCATCCAAGGTTCACGCGGAGGACGTAAAACGCGCCATCCTGAACAAATTTCATAAACTTAAGGAAGTATCGCCTAAACCTAAAATGGTTGATATTTTTAGGAAAAAGAATCGCTCAGATTCCGATAAACCAAGCTAAAATAATTCAATGAATATTAATGAATCCCAAATAGCGATAAAATCGCTGTCCATATAAAGCCACTAGTTCACAGTGTCGACAACAATGTCGCGTTCTGTGCCGATGAAATTGCAATTGAATTATAACATGTGGCTAGAAGATAATTAACATGTGAAGATTACACAGTTATTCAGCTATTATTTAAAGGCTTTCAAAAATGTTGGGGGCGATTGCCGCCCTGCCAGTATCCGCGTACTGATACATATTTTAAATCTTCTAGTCTACATGTTATGACTCAATTGAGATTTATCCCGACGCAAAACGCGTGATTTGAATGCGCGGACGACTATAGGAACACAAAGCATAAAGGCCCACACAGACCGGACGCGATTCGGCAACGCGACGGGAATTTTCAGTTTTCAAAAACAAATAAAACCGTCAACGGATAAAAATTTTACAAGATATGCAGACCAAATAGCTAAAATTGCTTAAGTGGTTCCGAATATTTGAAAAACATTGAAAAATATCAAAGTTAAATGTCATTGAAAACTGAAAATTCGCGTTGCCAAATCGCGTCCGGTCTGTATGGGCCTTCATGCAACACAGATTCGCGAGTTCAATATTTCTAATCAATTCAATCTCGTTGGATAAATGTGGGCCACTGCACCGTGTGCTTCCAAAAATGAATATTCGTAATGAAATTTTAAAGGTACGAACGTCCATAGACCGAGCATGCGCGATATAACATTTGATTTCAAAATTCGCCTAAACGTGAAGTAAAACTACGGAATTCTATTCAATTTTAACTATGAAATGAAACGCACCAAGGTATGAATATAGTATTTTTCGTAATTTAGATAATTTAATATAAATGGATAATGTTATGTCAATGCACTAACGACATTCGACAGCATTAAATTTAAATAGAAAATGAAATACGTATTAAATTACAGTAGATAGTTGTGTAACATAAAAATGTCCTTTGCTAGCCTAGTCCCAGGCCTTCCCGCGTGACTTGATCCGGGAGAAGGCCTAGCGAAATTCGTCAACTTGGTGTAGTCCTAAATTCATAAATTTCCTTCCATATCGAAATATCTTCATTGTCCATCCCAAAGGCATAAAGTTATACAAAAACATTGATGTAAATATGTAGAACTTAGGACCGCTCCTAGGGCAAAATTGGTTCCAAGAAAGGCAGATTTGCGAATTGTGCTAGACCTTCTCGTCTTTTCCCAGCGCGCCTAATAGCATCACGGAAGCGAAAGGCAGCAGGAACTAGCTGGTCCTTTACGTACATAACATTTATCAAAACAATATTGCCGTTCAGTCATGGTAATTTTCCATTGTTTTGAAAATCTATACACTGTTCTTCATGCCACTAAATACAGGGTGAGAATTGGAAAAAATTTCGACCTACAAAAAATTTGGGCCATGTACTGCACACGTAAAAACACACTAGTTGTTACAAATCTGTTCACAAGCTGTCGACAAAGTTGTCTTCGCACTGCTTGTTCCCAGTTGTTGTAACAAGTTTGGAACAAGCTGTTAACAACTTGTAATAAGCTCGATGGCATTATCATACTTGTCACAAGGTCGTTCTAAAGCCCGGGCTTTACCCTGGGCAAACTAGGAAACATTGTTGCGGGCAAACATTGTTTCCTACCAATGTTTCGCCATGTTTTCCAGAGTGGGAAAACACTAGGAAACATTAGTGAGAAACATAGGGAAACATCAAATGTTTCTGAATTCGCTAGGAAACATTTTTTGGGAAGCAAATTTTGTCTCCGCAACAATGTTTCCACGGGTGGGCAAACAGGGAAACATTTGAAGAAACATCAAGAATCACAAATGTTTCCACAACAATGTTTCCTAGTTTGCCCAGGGCTTAACAAATCTGATACAGTCATGATAAACAAGAATGTTACAAGGTTGACGACACAAGGTTGTAACAATACTGCTATATCATGTTGGATCAACCTTGTAACAAGCCTGATAATATCAAAAAGGTTGTTACAAATTGTTAACAGCTTGTTCCAAACTTGTTGACAACTTGGGACAAGCAGTGCGAACACAACTTGTTGATAATGAACTATACAAAGCAAGACACTGGTCAATGTTTTATTTATATTTTAATGCATTTCATATTTGTTGAATGTACACGTGCATAAGTATACGAGATAGCTATCAAGTATGATTCCATATCTGATAGATTTTTACATGCACTGTTTTTTGTTTCACAAAATATATTTTAACTTAATTCATTGTTCATACAAAAATTCATACATTCGTTTCTACATATAATCTACATCAAGAGTCTTCAAAGGTTTTTTGGAGCAAGGCTATTTGTTCTGCAAAGGAAAATGAAAATATGTTAGAAAATTTGCACTAGAAAACACTAGACACTCATCTCAGCTTCCGTTGCAGGCGGTATTAGCGGGCCGCCTGCACGCAGGCTAGACATTCCCGAATTTGTTTAGCGAGGCTGATACTGGGTTATATTTAATTCAAGTAATTGCCAAGCCTCAGTTTCGTACGAAAGCTTCATGCCATGGCTAACCTTTGTCCAATTCACCAATAACGCTCATTTTCTGAATAAATTCTTGACACGTTGATTTCGGAAGACCAAAGGCTTTCATATTATTCGCAAATGTTCTAAATAGACGAAGTTTTGTACATATTAGTTGTTTAATTTATTAACAATAGAGGCCAGATAGCTTCATGGTTGGCTTACCCAAGTTGACCAAATATGCTGTTTTTATGATGTTCTTTTTTATCGTGTTTGTCATTTTCAGACAGATTGTTCCAGTCGGACCTGCGTATAAAATACACAAGACATAATTTAAAATCTCGTTTGTGGGCTGAGGGTTAAACAAAAGTGCATCGTTCAGGAAGCATTGTTTCCTAGCCATGTTTCCTGAAGGTGGGCAAACCAGGAAACATTGTTTCCTAGCCATGTTTCCTGAAGGTGAGCAAACCAGGAAAAATTGTTTCCTAGCCATGTTTCTTGAAGGTGGGCAAACCAGGAAACATTGTTTCCTAGCCATGTTTCCTGAAGATGGGCAAACCAGGAAACATTGTTTCCTAGCCATGTTTCCTGAAGTTGTGCAAACCAGGAAACATTGTTTGTTATAGTCATGTTTCCTGAAGATGGGCAAACCAGGAAACATTGTTTCCTAGCCATGTTTCCTGAAGATGGCCAAACCAGAAAACATTGTTTCCTAGCCATGTTTCCCGAAGGTGGGCAAACCAGAAAACATTTTTTCCTAGCCATGTTTCCTGAAGATGAGCAGACCAGGAAACATTGTTTCCTAGCCATGTTTCCCGAAGGTGGCCAAACCAGGAAACCTTGAAGATGGGCAAACTGCATTCTTTATCCCTTTAGTACTAACAATGTCATAACTATGGTCATAACTTTGAACATCATACCGAGGTAATGTTGGACTGTGGTTTTCACTGTGAACAGAATCCAGGAAAGCTGCATTCCAAAACCGCAATGCACGCCTATGTAAAAGAAGATTAAAAGGCCTTGGGTACAAGGTAGTCATTATATGTAGAAGTAGTTATTGTTACTTACCATATAGGCTGGTCCCTAAGGTAAACTTGAAGAAACTCCTTCCTTTCTACAGTTTTACCTAAAATAAACGACTAATCAGTTATTATACAAAGTCTCACCGAGCAACGGTTAAGACTTTTAAGTAGCAGTATCGCTACGGTTTTGAGTCGCGGTGCAGTAGGAATATCTACCTCGTATTAAGGCTGGTTTACACTATCAAACTTTCTGTGATCACAGTAGGAATTTTGGATAGGTAAATTCTAACAGGTTACTGAATGAATACCTTTCAGAAACCTGCACTTTAAGTGTACATCATTCAAAGAGTAAGTACACCTTGAGACTTAATTTTATACCAGCTCAAGTACGAGGCAATAGTCATAGAGTACAAGTCGGTACGATTAAAAATCTCGAATTATCGCACCCTGAACCGACTCTGTGTTTAACACTGAAACAGTTTCCTCAAACGTTTCTTACAAACCCTTCAAAACTTAGAATTTACCTTTGCAGAATTCCTACTGTGATCACAGAAACTTTGATATTGTAAACCAGATTTTAAAGACGGTTTTCACCGGTTCTCTACTAGGCGAATTTTTTCCTTTTGCTGATGTGATAAGCGATGCCAACCGAAAGGGAAAAGTAGCTTTGCACGTACAAGTTCGCCTAGTGGAAAACAAGCTTGCATAATTATATTAAGTTCTTTGTAGTTTTTGTGGGGTTTTTTCTTTGATAATTATATTCCTGAGCGGTACTGTACCTGCGCGAAAAACATGACAAAAAGTAAAACACATATTCATCAAAGTTTTCGCTGGAGGAAAGTCATCTGCTTGGTGACACCTGGAATACACAAGACTCCAAAAGTTACAATCTTCCCTCCGGAAATATGCACGAAAAAAATCTCTTGTGTGTTCGCACTGCTTGTCCCAAGTAATTGTCAACAAGTTTGGAACAATCTGTTAACAACTTGTAACAACCTTGTTGACATTATCAGACTTGTTGCAAGGTTGTTCCAACAAGTCTGATACAGTCATGATATAACAATATTGTTACAATCTTGTGTCGTCAATCTTGTAACATTCTTGTTATATCATGACTGTATCAAATTTGTGAGAACAACCTTGTAACAAGTTTGATAATGCCATAAAGCTTGTTACAAGTTGTTAACAACTTGTTACAACAACTGGGAACAAGCAGTGCGAACACAACTTGTCGACAGCTTGTCGGAACAGATTTGTAACAACTTGTTTGCAGACCTGTGACAACTTGTGCGTTTTCCGTGTGTAGGCTAATTGCCACCACATCTAACTAATTTATGGGCTTTTAGTAATTTCAAGAGGAATATACTTACTCAAAGAGTACAGTGGCAAAATACTGAACAAGTCTGAAAAATGTAATTTCATCCACGCATTTATTTTCCCCTCGCTAAAAAAGAATTGGCAAGTACTTAGTTGGATCAAGAATTGATTGTTACACAGGACAGGATGTCTGAAGGAATCCTGCAAGTAAAACTGTATTTTCATATTCCAAACAGATGAATTATCCGAAAGTATCTGCGCAGTTTGATCGTCTCATGACGGATGACGCGTCAGTATCAGTGGCGCCGTGGGACCCATGTTTTTTTTTGGGGGGGGGGGGCAAGGGCAGTACTTTTCCGACAAACCGGAAAATAGTTTCCGACAGAAACGTCGCGAAAACTTTTTAACTGAAATTTTTTTGGGCGACCTCATTACATCTTAAAATTTTTCCGGACATCACCAATTCTCTCCATTTATCCAAAATTTTCCGAGTATACCAACGTCGGAAAATTTGACAATTTCCGACAACGTTGACAATTTTCCAAAAATTTCTGACAACATTCACAATTTTCCGACGGGTCTCCACAATAGGGGGGGGCATGCCCCCCCCCCGGCCACGGCGCCACTGGTCAGTATGTGAAAATACGATATTAGATAAAACCGGGGAAAGGGAGAGTTAAGATTTCGAAGAGTTCGTTGTTGCCTTTCAATGTAATTTATTTCAATTAGCCTTTCTCACGAAGTCGAAGGTCTATAAAATCCGCAATTTTTAGCGTACTATTTTATAAACAACGTGAAAAATCTAAGCGATGTGAAAATAATTTTTCAAATATTTAACTGTAAATCGATTTATAATGATTATACTTACAACTATAGTTATAGAAAGTTTCATTTTCACTGTTTACTATGATACTATCCCTGTTCTAAAAAGGTTGCCACCCAAAAATGGCGGCGTGAGAAAGGCTCGTGGCAGATGCGGCATATGCCACGGACCTCGCGCTTATGGGGGCCTCGCGCTTTACTGTGCCACACCCATTTTTACGAGAACACGCCCTTTTAGGTGCCTCGCGAATTTAGGGGCCTCGCGCATTTAGGGCCCCTAGGCTTGGCAGTTGGCCTCAGGGAAATATGCAATACTTGTATGCATGTAATCTCCAGTTGCGCTGAGTTGTTATATGATCCTGTTTATACTTGTTGACCCAACAACTGGGCCGAAACATTGCATTGTCTCGTTTATAAGTGATGCCAATAATTGAAATATTGAAAACAATTATTTAACAATTTTATGTGTCTTTGAATTCAAAGATTTTCAAAACGGGAGGAGGGGGGCTCGCGCTAAAATCTGCCACGGGCCTTGCGCAACGTTAATCCGGTCCTGGGCTAATTGCATACTGTATTTAGTCATTTTAGTGTTTATATAAGCCGACATGTATTATAACTTGTACCTGCATGTTGATGTAGCGAGCAAACCATCGTCTGGCAGGAGAATGCTACATAACATCAACAGAAATGAAATTTCAAGACCTAACTAAAAGTTGCGTCGATCTCATATAAATACGATTGATGGCATCAAACCTGGCAAATTACTCCGAACTGTGCTTTTTCCTCTTGAGTGATCTCACTAAAAAGCACGAACTTGTATTCTTATTTGCTATCCACTTTCCTTAAAATAGGTATGGCATATTTATCATAATGCGCGGGATGTGAAGCACGCAGAAGCGTAGCCTACAGCTGATAAAAGCGTCTGTGAGCAGGCTAGCAGAAGTACATATTAAGGGTGTGCAAGAAAATTGCTATTGGATTGTATATTTTTCATCAATCTTTGGAAAAAAGAACTGTTCTAGTTGTATAAAAATAGGTACACTTAGGCGTACATGTATCTGTGCAAAATAAATTCCACTCAGGGCCGCCGAGAGGGGGGGAAATGGCCCCAGGTTCTGGGGGCCCCTAGAAATTTTTTGTTGGGCCCCAGTCATTTTTTGGGGTTAAATATTTCCGCGGAAAGGGTAAGATATTTGTTTTTGGGGGGTAAAGTACCGAAATTTGGTATGAAAAATTGAGGTAAAGTCGCTGGAAAGCAATTGCAACGTACTCGTTCGGAAAAAAATTTTCCCTAAAAAGGGGGAGGTTGTTGTTCTCAGAAAAAAAAATTTTTCCGGAAAAATTTTTGAAATAGGGGCTTCTAAAAAAATTTGCCCCAGGCCCCCTCCAACCTCTCGGCACAGAATACTACACAGAAGTCCATCTCCATTGTTTTTAGCGTAAGCTCTATTCGTCATGATTCGTCACTCAGCAAGTACCGTAAACAGAAGCAGTCACCTCCCTGGACGTGCGTCATTTTTAGTATTTCCAAGGGGGGACTGCTTCTGTTTACGGTACTTGCTGAGTGATGAATCATGACGAATAGAGCTTACGCTAAAAACAATGGAGATGGACTTCTGTGTAGTATTTTGTGCTCTCGGCAGCCCTGATTCCACTAACACACTTCCATGCATGATAACAATACATCTGTACAGGCATGTAGACATAGACACAGGAATACACTTATTTGATTATAGTTTTTACCACCTTCCGGAAAATATTTTTGACACAAACTTATTCATAAATTCTTTGCACTCATTAGTAAATGCACTTGTTTCAGCTTCATAATCAATTTCATAACCTATAAAATAAGTGTAAACCGTTTTAGAGGATTTTTGGTATGTTCCATAGCGCACGTGCACTAAAAAATATGAGTACAATATACCTGACTCGTACACAGTCTCTCTGATGAAGATTGAAAAAATAATGGTGCATGATGGGAATGGTCACATTCAGTCCACTGACCTATGGGTACGAGTCAGACAATATACCACTTGGGTTTGAATATATTCCAGAAAAAATCCACACTTCACCACAGAGGAAATTGGAAGTTAGCCCCCTCCCCCCTCAGACATCCTAGAACATCCCCCCTCTTCCTCAGACATCCTAGAACATCTTAATATCATCAAACTAGATTTCACCCAGTATGGATCTTTTCTGGAACAAACCATTTTTAATTTTTTATAAATTTTTCAATTGGCAAAAGAAGACATGCCTAAACTTAAAACTGTGAAAAACTGGGAGAAAGAATACAACATTAAACTTGAATGGGATTATATACAGTACAACCTGATGGAAATATTCAATGTGTAAAGAATACAACGATCGGCTCCAAGGGTTGAAAAACTACAGTCGTGCATGGGTCGATTGGTCGAAGGCTCTAAAAGTGCGACCTCTGATTCTATCAACACTGATATGCACAAGCATGCTGTTGATATAGCAATGAAAAAACATTTGAGATTAAAATATTGGAATTTCCAATGTTGTAGGGAGCCGGGAAATGGGGGAGGGGGTGTACGACTTTTCAATGACAATAATTGCGATGCACTAATTTCCCAAAGTTAATTCGTACCCTGACAGTTCCTATGATATTAACCTTGGTTACTATGTAACGTCATTAATAATGATGTTTGTGATGTTACTCTGAGTGTATGTCCACACCGGGCAAGCTTGAAAATATTGCCTGGCCACAGTGGGAAGCGAACCTATGACCTTTGGAATACTAGCCCAATGCTCTGCCAACTGAGCTACACGGTCAGGTCGGTTTGAGTAGGCTATCATATACCCAAAATGTCACTACAGTATATGTGTGAATTTTAAAAGTTTTTTTGCCTTTTATACTTTCCCCCAAGATGTATAGGATCAAAATTTTTGAATTATGATTGGTCCATTTAATTGCAATAATAGTCGTACCTCTGCGAACACAGCAATATAAATTATTATCACTAATTTATACCGATTTTGACCTTGGTGAAAAGATAAATAATATAGGTATCTTGGTAGCAATTGGTTTAAATAAACAGTTCCTCGCACTTTATTCAATTTTATGACTTGTTCAAAATGCAGTTTCTGTCAAAATATATTGGAAAAAAGTGATGTTTTGACAAACAATTATTACGTATCTCATTTTTTTTTTAGTTTTTGCACTTTTTTGTATCGCATATCTTCAAAAGTGCATTGCGATTTGCGAATCGCGATATGTTAATTCGTACACCTGACTGTGTGCAGTCTGGGTACGACATATGTGCCCTCACGATATCGGATATAGAGAGTGCCAAGCAGACTCGCAGGTCATTAGCAAACTCATTGCCAACTGCAGTAGTAATCTGCTCAGATCAGAGAAGAAGCAATCTGATTCTGCATACCATTATTCTCATTCAGCGAGTCTTCAAAAACATCCCGTCTAGCATCTGCGGCAACTGCCATCCTAATGTTCATATAAACAACACATGAATACTGAGCCCAGATATATGAACCAGACTCAAACAAAGGTTATGTAAGATTTAAGGCAAGACAAATCAAGGTCCCCCTTCATTAAAATTTTAATTGATCTATTACCAAAAACAACAACAATTTGACAGAACTCACAAAATATTAAATTTTTACATGGACAGAAAATCAGCTGTTTTCATCGTATTCCCACGCTAATATGCAAACACAGTGAACAACATTTAACTTTAGAATGATTTAATATCACTGTATGGTATACTGTTGTACATCAAATGCACTATTTTGTACGATATCATAAAACATTGTATTATAAATAAAGCCATACAACATACCCAGTTAAATGCTTGATCTCTGCAATTCATCTAACATAAACATTAGAATATTAAAATTAGACTACCACCTGTGTTTTCTTATGAAAACAACGATCAAAAGTAACATATTTTGAATTTGAACATATTTATAAATTTGCAACTCTTCACACCGGAAATGAAATTTGGAACGTGAAAATTGCGCGGGTTCACGCGGGAAGTTCTATTACCCCCCCCCTGTCATTTTAAAATAGTTCGGAATCTGTCGACTTGCATCGCAAAGTGCCGAGATCCCGACGGAGTGCCGGGCATTTCCGAATTTTAAATATTTTTTAGTGGTGAAGAAATGTGAAGAAGCAAGGCAGAA
This sequence comes from Paramuricea clavata, assembly GCA_902702795.2. Taxonomy (NCBI): domain Eukaryota; kingdom Metazoa; phylum Cnidaria; class Anthozoa; order Malacalcyonacea; family Plexauridae; genus Paramuricea; species Paramuricea clavata. The sequence goes on from CACRXK020008221.1 coordinate 20,037, forward strand.
AATGGACGACATTTTTTTTATCAAACATACCTTTATTGGAAGGTAATATGCTTTATTTAATATCAATCCTTGTAGTAGAGTACTTAGATTGACAATATAGATGGAAATTTAGGACATCGAGCTCGAACTTAATGCGATATTTCGGCATAAAGTTTGTGCTTTTGCTTTGCACGTGGTTCGCTTTATGGGCGATTGTCGAACTTTAAACCGTTTTTTAATTCATAACTATTGTCGACCAAGTGAGTAAAAAGGCTAAATAAGATCTAGAATTGTTTATGTTGTCGAAAAAAGTTGTTATCTCTGAGTTCTTACCCAAAATTTTTATATTAATTTTTATATCAATATCCAGAAATTCTGAATGTGTTTCTTGACGTGAGTGCATGGGTGGGTAAGCAGGCTAGTATTAAAGATTAGAGTTTGCAGGCTGAGGGTGGTTTGAAAAGATGATTGTTCTTTTGAAGCACATCTACTCCAGGCTCAAAAATATGCACTACAGTAGCAGTGTAAAGCCTTTTTTCGACATGGACTGGCAAGGATTCAGAGAAAGCTAAAAAAATAAAAAGACGTCTGGAGTCGGAATGAGTTTGAAAAAAATTCCAATCAAAGTTTAACATTTCCAACGGACCATTTGCATTATAGACTAAATTTTGATCTAGACAAGTCTAGACAAAAATTTCATCACAGCTTGAAAGAGCATCACAAAATTAGTAATATTCCAAAGTTTCGTTGGGAAATGTTGTAAAATGCGGATAATATAGCCTTGCGAAGTTTGCCATTTTTCAGTCATTTTGTATTACAAACGGGAAATTGACAGCCCAATCGGATGTTGGGGCTGTCAATTTCGCGTTTGTAATCTAAAATGACTGAAAATTGCAAACTTTGCAAGGCTATATTATCCGCATTTTACAACATTTTGCAACGAAACTTTGGAATATTACTAATTTTGTGATGCTCTTTCAAGCTGTGATGAAATTTTTGTCTAGACCAAAATTTAGTCTACAATGCAAATGGTCCATTAGCCTTTCTCACGCTACCATTTTTGGGTGGCAACCTTTTTAGAACAGGGATAGTAAGCAGTGAAAATGAAAGTTTCTATAACTATAGTTGTAAGTTTAATCATCATATCTTACTAGCCAAGCTATTCACACCCTCAGTAAAACTCTCATAAATTTTTGTAGATGTTCAATGCAAGTTCCAAGAATGTTGCAAG
>CACRXK020008222.1:0-18312 GCA_902702795.2 Paramuricea clavata
CAATTTTGGGGGGGGGGGGGTATGAAATTTTGTTCACAAAATTTAAAATATCCTCCGCCCCGGGATAGCACTTACTTTATGACCGCTCCCTTATTATGCTTTATATGTTGGTTATGGTAATATGCAGTTTCAGTCTACCACAGTATAGCTTGACAGGATATTCACGTGGTTTAATATCTGAGTTTGAACTGTCCTGTGCCAAAATTATCCAGTTTGCAGACAACCAGATCGCAACACACTGCATGGGTACATGGCCAGGTAATATAGAATCACTGCAAAATCTCGGCATGCTAAAATAAGATCCCTACAAGAAATAATTATTGCATGATCTAACTAAAAACTGATCTGCCATATTAAATAAATAGAATACACTATAACTAGAAGTTACTATCGCAAGGAAAATGCTGCCTCACCCCCAAGAGATGAAAGGCACCATGCACAATTTGCAGAATAAGGGGCTGTTTATACGATCCCGCTTTGCCAGGACAAGATGTGAGGCGGGATGATTTCGATGTATTGAAATGAGTCACAGTGCACAATTCAGCAAAAACATTATTTTCTAGAGATGGATTACAGTGTAGACGAAAGGTTGTTCAAGCAGCAATAATAATCATCTTGAACTACAAGATCGTCCCTACAATATATGAGTTCTGTTAACCAGCATTTATTTTGAGCTTTCATTCAGCCTAGTGACTTGTTCCAATACATCAAAAATTATTCCACCTTCCATCCTGTAAACAGCCCCTAACACGCCTGTTCAGGAGGTAGGAAAAGTGCAATTAGAATATCAAACACATTGCACAAGGTCGAAGGTCAGCTAAATATTCTAATTCTACTTTCTTGGCATGGGCAATAAGCAATTCCAGCTTTTAGTTTATACCTGCAGGGGATGATGGGAAGTAAGGTATCATATTGCTGATTATGCTGAAAAATTCCAATAAAAAACACTGAAGCAACCGAAATATTTCAATATTTACAAGTATAAGCTATCACTCCGTGTTTACACGGCCACCAGTGACCATTTTTATTTTTTCAGCATAATCAGCAATGTGATACCTTACTTCCCATCATCCCCTGCATGCATAAACTAAAAGCTGGAGTTGCCAATTCTATTTAATTATTTTAATATTTTCAATCAGTTCAATGCTTATAACTTCTTGCTTTTGTATGTATAATAATTATAACATTGTCAGTGGTGAAGCTAGCCATAGCAACAGGTCATGGTATGCAAGTTTTTAATTATTTGCATTATTCAAATAGATGCAGGTTTATTGGCGTAGCATGACCAGTTGCCATGGTAGCTAGCTTGCCACTGAATACTGTACAAAATCATATAATATATAAATGATATATACTGTAGAAATATATATTCTACAGTATATATTTCATATATACTGTAGAAATATTAAGTCGGTTTTCTTGTCCCATTATTGTTTTAATGCAATAATGGCACCTTCAAGGCTACCCGGCCAACCCTTCTTGCAAAAAAAAAAACTGAACAATCTGCTGATGGCTGATGGGGAGACAAAATCTATTTGTTGACAGTTTTGTTTCATATGTCAGCTTCTAATGACATCAGTCAGAACTGCATAACTTAATAAACTACATACAAGAAATTTTAAGCATTATCATAAATAATATCATTATTGCGGGTATTCCCTTTGTTCTCGCAGGGCAATTAATAACTAATACACCTCTTTATATTCATTTTTTCTAATCCTACCCGCTTTTACGTCATGTCAGGTAGAATTAGTTCTAATCCTACCCGAAACGACGTCAAAGCGGGTACGATTAGAAAAAATGAATATAAATGAAGATATCTGAAATCGCCAAAACTAAACAAAGACAGGGAAAACAATTATACCATTTAATTTATACCATTATTTATTTTTAATTGGTTTTTAATGGCCCTGCGAGAACAACGGGAATACCCGCAATCATGATATTATAAGGTAATAGCATAAAGAGAAGCGAATTAGCTATTGAAACGTCCCGCCCGATGAGGGTCGTTTAGTAAAATTCCCTTGGGCGCCGCTCGTAAGTTGATATGTGTCACATCGAGGTTGCTATAGTATAAAATATCTCAGATAATTTTTCATTTGCATACAAATAATTAGTGTGTATTCCAATGAGGGCATGATAATGCTCAATTGATATTTCCATAATAACAATATTAATAATAAACTATCACTGTGAATTGTGATTATTTATACCTTGAAGTGCAATATGTTCTATCAAGCTTAAATCAGATTTTTTTACAAACTGACAATCGACGAGCTCCACTTGTTTGTATGAAGACTTCAATGCACTTAAAAATTTAATAATTTAAGCACAGTTAATTCATTCCTTACAAGTCTTACAACGGGTAAAATACTTCGACCAAAACACATTGTTATTTATGATCAAAGTTTCATCTTACCTTGAAAAATATTTCGATAAACAGCCAGAACATACAGTAAAATTTGCAGTATAAAGCCACTCGTGCCTGCTGAAAGCTTGCTGTATCCAGAATGTAATGTGTTTACAATTTGTCATGGTCCACAGTGCTGTTCACGAGTTTCGACTGGGGTATTCGGAAAGTTAAATCGCAATCTGGAGTATGTTTTAATATTTTTTAACATTTCTGTGACGTCAAAAAACGTCATAAATCTGATCATCTTTCCGTACAAACATCCCAAAATTGACTTCTTGGCTGCATATAATTCGCGAACCGGAAACGGACTGGTGAAGAATAGTGTGCTGCCTTCGGCAGCAATTAAAACCTACATTTCATCTTGTGATAAGAAATTCAATATTAACTGTTCAAGCAGTTTACTACTTTTCAAGAAATTTATACAAAATGTGCAACTGAACTCAAAAGAACACATTCACTATTAAATACTCTTGATATAACTAAAGGCATTTTATTCAGATTGACGATGCTTAGGCTCAGAAATTCGTTCAAGGAGACGCCAGTTCTCTGACTGAAATATTGAATCAAAATCATATGACAAAAGTTGTTAAATTCACAAATGGCTTTCATAAATTCGTAGGATCTCAATAAACTAGAGTTTCAGTACAAATACATACTAGTGATACCTATTTCTCAAAAAAATACATCCAATCTTAAGGTGGCTCCCTACAGTTATTCTTGTTTAAGCAATAATTCCGTAAAACAGGCTTATTCGTGCAGAACGCGAATTCTTTTCGACTTGGTGGCAATATTGGTCACCTAAGGAATATTTCGAACTAGATTTCGACGATGTCAATGTTCCCATGGCAACATGACGACAGCATAAAGCCTTCCAATTTAACCCATAAATGTGCCGCTATCTCAAAAACGATGTCGGTGACCTATCTTTTTTATTTCATATATCAATAAGGAATGATGCTCTGCAACTGTGGTGAAAGTTTAAAAAAATTCTGTAGTGTGTGATTTTTTTAAAAGCGAAAAATTTATTGCGAAATTTCCACACTACAGATTTTTTTAAAATTTGAAATTTATAAAATTTACCGCAAAATAAATTCGTGGTCAAAATTTGAAGATAGGTCACCGATGAAACTAATGAGTAAAATGCAAATAAAGTTAGAAAATAGCCTCGTGTAACTCGAGAAATTCCCTTATTGAAAAGCGTCGCTGACTAGTAAAAGATTGTACGCGGGCGCAGAACGAGTTTTCATTCAGCAAAATCGAGCCGCAATGTTGTTTTTACTGTTTTGTTTTTGTCAACTTTTCGATTTATTTGAGTGCTATGGACAGCCAAGGATTATTGTGAAGGATTAAATCGATGAAAACAAGGTTGAAGCTAATTGAATCCTGCCGTTTACTCAATCTATGAGCTGTAACAGCCTATTAACAGGTGGACGTGTTTTTTTGTTTCATGTTTGGTTTTGTACTTTTTGCTAAAAATGAACAATTAGGCTATGAAACTGAAATATTTTTCTGTTTACATATAATCACTTTAATCTTGTAGAAACACGACTAAAAACGTGAACGTTTTCTTGAGAAGTAAACAACTTTTTAAACGTTTGTATGCAATTTTGCAAATGTTTTACAGTTGAGTCAGTTGACAGTGTATAAAAAAAATTTAAAATATTGTTTCGTAGCTATTTTTTGGTCTAGTGATATTCGTATCATATGTAGAATTGCTGTATAGACTCGCAAGTGATTTGGCACTCAAAACGAAGTATTATTCAACGCTTTTTTCCATTAGAAACCTTTCAGAAATAGCTTTATTTTTTAAAAAGCATGGTCAATTTTTGTTTTGTTTTGATGATGCAGTTGCGTGGGATAGTTCCCGTACTTGTCCCGCGAACATCCCGCACGGAACTGTAGGGAGCCTCCTTAAGTAAAAACGCTAATTCACCTCTTTTGTTACTAAGGCTAGTTCTCTGCGAAGCGTGTTCACATGTCGCCTCCTTCTCAACGCATTTTCTTCGTCATTATTTCACAGAACTTCATAAAATCACACCCACACGTTGTTAAAGGAGCTTGGTTGTTTCCCGGTACATGAAATTTATTGATGGATTACCACTGGTGTTAAAACCTGTCAATCTTTCTTCCAAATAAATCATTCACTCCATGTGCGGCTAAATCCTGACTTGGCACCCTGGCCGCCAATTAATCTATTCTAAAATACTAGAATATACATGCATGCAGCAATCCCTCGCCTTTCTTAACAAATGAAGTATAAAAACTCCACATAAAGTATTAAGACCATTATAAAGAAACATAAAAACACAACTGATGCGCTAGCTTTATAATGAACGATAACATTCTCTGCAATTTCATGCATACCAGCTTGCATTAAAGTGAATTATCGAGTTAAGAATGGCTTAACGATATGAATAAAACCGACAACACAAAGCAAGTAAGGCATGGAATTTTAATACTGAAATGTTTACACTTACCCAAACCGGCACAACAACGATTAAATTATCAAAGACATCAACATCAAAACAACTATTATACAAACTTTGTTTCTTCATGAAACTGCAGGCTTATTTCCAGTTAAAATCGAGAAAATAAAACGTGTTGTACTTTTGTAAACTTTTTAACGAAATTTAAAACAAAAAATTGCTGTAAAACAGCAAAATACGTCCTTTCAAAATGAAAAACAATTATTCGACAGAGTTTGTACTCGCGCATGCGCATAACGTCGAAAACCGTCCATGACATAGACAAAATGGGGGACAACTTTGCACTCTGCTATGTTTTCACATACCCGGGTATAATTAACCGTGCGGAATTAGTACCCTCGCACGGCGCTTCGCGCCGCCAGCTCGGGGAAAATCCATGCGGAATCTGGGATCTACGTACGTTTAATACGTCGATTTTCCTTCGATATATTTTCGATCGATTTAGTGAATTTTCCACCAAGACCGAAAAGGACGAAAATCGGTGTTACGAAGCAAATTTTCAAAACATTTTTATAGTTTGTATATATCATTTGCATCGAGATTGCCAATCATCTTTAAAATCTCAAAGCCACGCAGTATGCATGGTTTTGTAGCATCCTATTAAATTTATACTGCTGCGAAAAACTACAAGTAAGTTGTATGCAACCATGAAATCAGAATACTAGCAATTTTTCGTTTCGTTTGCGTACTTGCGCTTGTGGCTGAAAAGTTAAGGTATCATGCGCCAATGGTATATATGGTTATACGTTGGCTCTCACAACCACCATTTCGTTCGGAAACAACCAACAGCCTCCTACCGTCGTGCTTAGCGAAGGGGAAAGGTCTATTCACACTCCCTGCAAACGCGCGAAATTCCCTGCAACAGGGGATTGGGACGAGTTAAAATACTCTTATAAATCGGCCATTTTGATAAATCCGCCATTTTACTGAGAAAAGATAGCAGTACGCACTGTATAGTTATTATTTCTATGAATGGAACGCGTTCCATGGCAAGCTCAGCAAAATGGTCCGTATCACGTGATCATAATCAGCTAATTAAATATTACCAAAATTTAATAAGGCGTTACATAAAGTAATCTATATCACGAATGTGAAAGACTAAATCTTCAACAATATAGTTGATTGGTGTTTTACAGGTACTTTGAAACTAATGACTACCCGAGTCGAAATGTGTACTAAAAAATGCGACGCATTAAAAGCAAATTACAGGGAACATTTTTCACGATGTAAGCTGGTCTCAGCTGCATGTATATTGTCTGCCGACACAGTGCAACAGAAATTTTTGCTTATTATATAAACACACACAAAGTATAGAACTATTTTATGGGAAAAAGTATATTGTCCAAACTATTTTATTGATAAGAGTATATTATCCAAGTAAGACAGCTTTTGAGACTTCGGCAATGTATGCTATTGATAGTTAACGAATCTACTCCGATAGTATTGACTCTTCAAACGTAGCTATCTCGGGAAAAAACAAGCCCCTATCTAGCCGCCTACCGAAGACCTTTGACGCAGCGAATCTTAAAATTTTAAGCAAGACCCTTACCTTGTTTTTTAAGAATATTGGCAAAAAATTCCTGTACATTTTTCCCACACTCACGGCAGAATTTGTGTACATTAGGATCAAGCTCAGTGTTACACTCCGGACATAACTTCAATCTCTTTTTGTCTAAAAGCAGAAGCAAAGTTAATTACTACAAATTTTAACAATAATAAGTCAGAGTAAAAAGGTTTAAATAATTATATTGTCATCATATTGCATGTTTATTTGTATTCATACTAACGCCCAAAAAAAACCACGTTATTTGAACACAAAAGGTTCATATACTCGTACACTACAGTGACATTGGAACTACAGTAGGATCATGACTAAGTGATATATTGTCCCACAATCATACAGGATTACGTACAGTACTATATGTCAGGTTGTTGTGACAACAACAATTTATTACCAAATGAACTTATTGTTGTTGTTGTTGTTGTTGTTCAGTTGTTGTTGTTAGAGTTATGATTCGGGTTAGGATTAAGATTGGGATTTAAAATAAGGGTCGGATTTGCAAGGTAGCAATGTATGTAGCCATGTTGGCACATAGCCAGGCCATCCTGAGAATGGCGTGCAATCGCACACACGGCTTGGCACATGCCTCAGCTTATGCTAGCTCTGGTCAGTAACTCAGTATGATGATTCAGTGAGACGCAGTTTATTCAGATTGAACTCTACCGGGCAAGCGCTTTTACTATTTTATTCTGCAACCAGAATATCCATTCCAGTATATCTGTTATCTTTCACTACAAGGGCATAAACTATCTCGTCGTGGTGGATAGATATTCCAGTTGGCCTATCGTCGAACGAGCACAAGAAGGTTCTAAGGGCCTCATGCATTAATTACCTATGACGCACCTTCACCACATTTGACATACCTAACGAATGCGCATCCTTCAATACAGGAAGACACCCGACCCTGACACCAAGTTATCCCCATGAGCTCAATTCATATTTGGCCGTCCAATCAAGGACTATGAACTTTTACTCCCTGGTCTTTACAGACCCCACTCCACCTGGCGAGAAACCCTGGCGAGAAACCCTGGCTGCCGGAGAAGCAGCACTCCGAGACAGACATACGAGAGCGTCAGAAAGTGTGGACAGAACACACAAAGCGCCTCCCACCCCTCATCGTTGGGGATCACGTTAGGATCCAAAACCAAACTGGCAGACATCCGACCAAATGGGACAAGCCTGGCCTTGCGATAGAAGTACGTCAATTTGATCAACATGTCGTACGTGTTGACAGCTCCGGCAGAATTACCTTATGCAACCGCAAGTTTCTTCGGAAATACCAACCCGTACAAAGAAAACAATGTGAGTAACGACCGATTTCAGTTTTTCCGACTGCATGATTTACTTTCGACTCGGCCGGTTACAAAACTCAAAAGCCGTGTCGGCGTGAGCTGTGATATTCCAGCTGACAAAACAAGAAACGTCTACTATTAAGCCGGCTGTAGTTTTCCTTGTACAGCATTTATAATGCAGTGCAGACGTCTGATGAAATACTACGCGTATTCCATTGTACTAATACTTACAATATTCTATACTGACAAATAAAAACAAGACAAACAATTAAATGAAACTACTAACTTAGGCCCTGTTTACTTTTTAATAGCTCTGCGCGTAGGCTATATATGTAGTCTGTGACAAGATTCGCTTGTCACGACACCAAATTTTACAGTGTCAGAATACCCCGAATATTTGAAAATTGCGATTATACGACAAAATGAAACAAAGATTGTGAAGGGGATAAAATTTGTAGGCAAGCATTGCTCCTGAACGGCAAGGGTTGGTGTCGAAACAAGCGAATCCGCATATTTCCTGTACAGCGTAAACAGGTTACGCGAGGTTTTATATTTCCGTGTTATTTATATCAAACTAAGTCTAAGATATACACTACTGGATATATACTCAGAGTAACATCACACAAGCATCTTATTCACCTGAATACATTACACCAACACAGCAAATATCATAAGTCTAAGAGCATATTTAAACTAAATTTTAAAGGCAAAGCCATATTGTTCAAGACGAGAGAAAAAAAATTTCGTGTGAATCACCACTTAGAGACGTCTAGATGCCTAGATGCGCATGTCCTAGCTAGATGCAGCTTGAAAATCATGGTGAGATACAGTTGTGCCTTTGGCTTTGCCTGTCACTGTGGTTGAAAATCTCCAGAAATATCGGTATATCTTCAGAGACGGTGTCTTCAGAGATTTCAGCTGATTCGTGCCAAACTTCGCTACACATAAATAATATCGATTGAGAAGTGTTTTGGCTGTTTATTTGTTTCAAAGACTTGTATATTTGTAATATTTCAGTTAAGAATATTTCGCCACTCCTTGACGAGTAGCTGTCAAATATTCCCATATCACGTGGCCGGCCTGGACCAGGGATTTCTGACTTTCTCGTCTCTCCCCTCATCCTCACACGAAAGCCCTGGGAACGAGGTTCCACCCTACTAACTTTACTATTTTACTCTGTCTAGCATACGCCGGACAATTTTATTCATCAAGGGGAGAGTGCTAGCGCTCTACGGATAAATAATCATTCAGTATAACTAGCTAATATATCTTTTCTGTGATAATATTGGTGTGGCAAATGACACAGTGTCACACTCTTGGCTATGGCCCTGAGGTGGCATAATTGCATTGTCATGTTACTCATTTATCTAGGTAGCCCAGGGGCGAATCCAGGAATTTTCGTACGTTAGTCAAATTTTTCTTACAGTTAGTTGGGGGGGAAGGGGGCTACCCCAACTATACTCTTTTTCTGCAAGGGGGAGGGTGTATCATTTTTAGGTCATTCATCGTTATTCGTTACTTTGGTTTATGGTATTTTGTTTGGTTGTTAACAGTATCATAAAAAGCAAAAATTTGTCTATTTGCCTGTTTTTAATCATATTAATTGGTGTCATAGGAATAATTTTAAAACAGTCCCTGCTATACCAACGTTAAATCTGAATTATAGATACCGTAAACCTCCAAATATAAGCCCCCCCCCCCCTCGAATATAAGCCCCACCCCGTGTATAAGCCCACCACATGTACTAATGCTCACCTCATTCCAAATATAAGTCGCCCCCCAAATATAAGCCCCCCCACCCCCCGAATAAGCCCCCGAACCTAAGTCCCCTGAATATAAGCCCAGTAGCCCATTACATTATAGTACAATCAAAATAGAAAATAGGTCAGAAAAAATTAGTAAAAAGCCCAACCTCGTTCCCAGGGCTTTTCCCTTTTTGTCATTGGGAAGGCGGGAAAAGGCCCTGGCACCGGCCGGTCTTTTATGTATTCTGATTGGTCAATGACAAGTACATTATTATGCAAATAATGCAATCTTGGATTAATTTTTCAAACTTTGGGATAAATTAATATTTCATGCAAGGAGTGCCCATTATTAATACTTTGTCCGTCTAAGAAATATTTTTGGCAATATCTGTGGCAAAATGGTTAAATTCGATAAGATTTATACACAATTTGTCGAAGGTTAGTATTATTGTTTGTTTTAAACTGTGAGAGAAGATTAATTGTGTACTAGAACACACCTCTGAGGCTCTGACCGAGTATTTAGGGCAAAATGTGCCTTCATATTTGGCTTCATATAGCGTTTATAATGTTTATATTTATAAAACTAAAGTCTGGGTTTATAAACTGAAACATGACCTTTACTTTTTGATATTCTTCATAGTCGAGTTTAAATTGGCCTAATTTATAGTCAGTTACAACTAGAAATGCGACGATATTTTGTTATATCATATATGCAACAGTGTTTACAACTTTCAGATACTATTACATGTTGCTTCATTTTACCATAAATTGTGTTAAAAGAGTGATTTGCTCATTTGGCTGATGTTACAGTTTTCTGGTGTGTTTTGTTTGGATGATATTAGAACAATTTCAATATGAAAGTGCAGGTGTCTTTAGACATGAGCCATAATGTATATATCAAAATACTGATAAAATCCGTATCCAGCTTGATTGTATTTGCATTTGTTGTATTTGCATTGTTGCAGACAAAGTTGTGCAATGGTGGACTTATGTCACATACTCGCATGTAATTCCATGTGCCTGCATGTACAGTACTTTGATGCCTCAAGAGATGCTTCGAATGTGTAATAAAGGGATGTTCGCAGGAGTTGGGGTGCCTGGCCTTAAATTGCATTGTTTTTATGTTATTTTAAGATTGTATTCATATGGCTGGACCATCTTGCCATTGCCACAATGTCTGATGTTCAAACAGGCTTTAAAATCAGGTTACAATGCATGCTTGAAAATATGCAACAATTTCACTGCTAATAATATTCAAGAAAATCCTGCCTCTTGGGCAGATCTGGACTGATTTGTCAGAGGGGGTTGGAGGTTTTCTACTTGTGATCGGGCAAGGGGAGCTAGCCAAGGGTGCTGGGTCAGAGTCAAACTCATGTGAACAGCTTCTAAGTCCTAATTATATTGATAAATTATGTACACTTTCACTGTTATTTTCAGGGAGTTAAAATAACTCCAGAAAAGGGGGTTAGCAAAAAAGGTTCAAAATAATCCGTTTTTTGGGGTTACAAATAACTCCATTTCTGGGGTTAAAATGTAACTCCACTTTTGGGGTTAATCTAATTCTCATATTGGAGTTAAAATCTAACCCCTATTCAGGGGTTATATCATTTTAACTCCGTTTTAGGAGTTAAACCGGTACTCTTGAAGACGTTTCCTCATCTTTTAATTATTTTTACACATCTTTAATGTTATGAAAACCAAAACCATGAAAAAACATCACTTAGTTTTCATTACATTAAAAATTGCGTAGAAATGATTAAAAAATAGGAAAAATCTTCCGAGAGCGTTAGTTTAATACGGAACGCTTTCTATACGACTTACTGCAACTTATCTCGTAAAACGGGGAAGTAACGAGAAACCTTGCAATCAATCTAATTATACTAAGTCAATTGTTTCATCTAAACCAAAAAGTACGCGAGAAAGTTTTCTGTGAAATATATTTTATACCAACTAGCCATGTATTTCTAAAATTAAAGCTCTACAACTTGATTTCAAGCCATGCATCGTTGACACATTAAGTTAATCCACATCTGAATCCATATACATTTGTCAAACACAACAAGTGCTGTCACAATGGTAGAACTTCAGTAAATGTGTTTACAGTACAGAACAGTACAGTACAGTACAGTACAGTACAGTACAGTACAGTACAGTACCTTTACATGGTATCATCCTGATTATAGTAACAGACGAAGCAAGATATTTCTAATCTTGCATGAAGTTGAATTAATAATTTCATCTGAAATTAACTCATTAATGGACTAATGCCCAACATTTCCCCTTTGACAAGTAAATTTTCTTGTATATAGACACAGTAAACTGATAAAGTACTGTAGAACACATTAACCCATATGCATTATAACCTTATGGACTGAACTTTGCCCTGGATTTTTCAAATTGAAAAGTAGGAATTATGTTGTTTTGTGACAGGCAAGGTGATCTGTTTATCACTACCTGTATGGCAATAATACTTGATTGCCTCATACCACAAATTTTACTTGTCAAAGAGAGGCAGCTTGGCATGTACAATGAGACAAGGATGGGTAAAAAACAAAGACTGTATTAAATTAATCAATACACAGTAGATCCCCTTGCTAAAGTAGTAAATAAATGACATATGTTGCATGTAGGCAGCAAAATAATAAAGTGCCTGTAATTAGTTTCATCCTGAATCTGTTGATGGTGTTCGCCTTTTTCGATCAATATACATGCAAGAATCAATTGGATTGCTCAAGAGAGTTTCTTTGATTCATTCATTTATACAGCATGACATAGTTGACACTTTATCGACATCAAACCAAATCAAGATCTTGATGTAAGACAATCGGTTTCAATGACCATATCAAGGCTATGATTCTTTTCCACCTGAAGTGTTTTGGCATGCTAGTACCAACCTACAATATTAAATAATTAGCATTTAGCCTACCACATGGCAAATGTGAAGCTTGTACTACATCTAAGACACATTTTACTACTGGTTTTCAAAGTTGTGACTTCAAAAAAACTTGAGTAATCATAGGCATAGCTGCAAAAACCTGCCAATGTTGATAGAGGAACTAATTTCATATTATAATATTTATATCAAACTAGTTTTCCATGGTTCTAAAATGGAATTCATAGAGGAAGCCATTGTCAGTTGCCTCTGGGTCCTAAAATTCTTAACACCAAATAATTATGAGATTGTACTGAGCCACTGAGGGCCTCCCAGGGCAGGTTTTAGGAAACCAGGGAACAATGCATGTTTTGCAATCAGGATTCAAAGCCAAAAAGGAATGATAGAAAACAAGGGGCCATAAAGTTTGGAAAACAAGTACACATGGTGAAATCTTTGTAGGGGAAAAAGGGAAAATTTGCAAGGGAATACATATCCCCCATAGGTGCCCTAGCTCTTGTACTCTACAGTGAATTAAAAATATTAGTTTTTGCACCTTATTTTGACTATAAATGTATTGCATTTTATAAATTTTCATATACAAACAGAAGCTAATTTTTATAAAAAATAAGACAGAAGATCTCGTCCTGATTTATTTGCCTGTTAAACTGCTATTTACTTGGTCTTTGGACCGTCTTTCTCAAGAAAGGCGGCTTTCCTTCTGGAAAAACCTCTCCTGGCACATCATGTAAAATTTGCTGAAGGTCCATTTCAGTCTTGCAAGAAAGAAATACTATTTCAATCTGCACTAGAAGTATTTTAAATGTTGACAGCCTGAACAGTCGCCGTGTGTTCAGCCTGTTTGAACGCGAAACCACCATAGGCTTGTTTGTAAGAAAATTGAATGCAATATACCAAAAATATAACATATAAAAGTCCATAAGACACAACCTTACCTTCAAATATATATTCTAAACCAGAACACCGGTACTCCTCTGGCATTTTTCTGTAAAAATATCCAAGTTTAATCAAGAAAATTTTGTGCTAAAACCTGAAGTACAAAATCTCAACAAAAAATGAAGAAAAGAGCGGGAAAATAATTATCCCGGTCGGGAAATTGAACTCTTGTTGATTACTGCATGCTAATTGGACGGATTCCTAACTAACTACCGGGGAAAATTTCCCTCGGCACTTTGCGTCTCCTTGGCAAATGTAAACAACCGAAAGATTTGTAGATTTCATATATTTTTTGATATGTCCGTGTACCGAGAAATATGCAGCAAGTTGGACAAAAAATCGCACTGCGAGAAGCACGATGATAATCTATCTGAAAGTAAGTACTCTCAAGATAATAGGCTCTTTTGATAATGAACCATATTGACTACCCATTGTATTAAGCTTTTTGCTTTATGTTTAAGTATAGATGTCCATTGTTGCAATTAATACTATACTATACTGTTCTATTATAGTGTACTGCCCGCTACTCTTCTAAAATAACTGCACTTACACCTTACTACAGTGCCTTACTGTAATGTGTAGTACATACTATGTCTATATTGACTGGTTGGTTCCATACTTTTAATATTGTGTTCTGCCATACTGTACTGTGTGGTGCTGTATTTTTACTATACTGTGGTGCCATGCATACTACATGGTGTTGCTCTAATATACTGTGTTGTGTCATTCTGTATTCTTCTGTGTGAGCTATACTAGAGCTAGCATGCTTCGCTCTGCAGTACTGTACATACTGTTTTATAATGTACAGTACCACATCCCAAGACAGACCAGTACGGCAGAGTAGTACCGTACATTACAGTACACTATAAAACAGTACAGTATGGCATGCCATGCTCTAGTATAGTATGGCTCACACAGATGGCACCACAACACAGAAGAAAACATGATGGCACAATACAGTATAGAGCAAAATAATGTAGTATGCATGGCATCACAGTATAGAATAGAATATAACTGCACAGTAGAGTACAGTACAGTACAGTATGACAGAACACAATTATCACTTATTTACTGAGACCGAGGGAAACAGTGTGTTTTGTGGACCCGAGACCGTCGATGTTTCCCGAGGCGAAGCCGAGGGAAACATCGACGGTCGAGGGTCCACAAAACACACTGCTTTCCCGAGGTCTCAGTAAATAAGTGTTTTATTATATATCAATAGTCAAAGAAACAACAAATTAAAGAACAAATGAACGTAAATACATGAAATATTTTATTGTTAAAACGTTATATTAAACACTGGCTACACTGCAGTTACTTAAAGCGAAAGTTTTAATTACGTATACTAGGCATGTCCAAAGGTCGTATCTTCACGTGATGGCGCACATGATTTTTTTTTGTTATTCGCCGGTCCATAACGTATTATCTCCCTCTCGCGCTGTTGCGAGGGAGGCAGCCTAAATTCGTCACTCTCACGTGATATGCTCTCAACCAATAAAACACTAGAAAAATGCGACTTTGACTATTGATATATAATAATTAATATTAAAAGTATGGAACCAACCAGTACAATATAGACATACAGCAGTACACCACAGTAAGGTACTGCACAGGGCATATAGTATTGCTGGGCCATGCTTTACTGCATGTGGAATGTTGTACATACCGTACTGTGGTGCCGCACATGCTATATTGGGGGTCTTGTAGATGGAAATAATTATGAAGTGGAAATTTATATACATTTATTAGACTTAACCGGGAACAGCTGCAAAAAATGCACTATAGGTCCCTGGCAGGAATATATATACCTACAGTACCATTCTGTATTCTTATGTGTTGTGGTGTTATATGCTTAGCCGTGTGCTTCTATCTGCTATATGTAGTGCTTTTCTGTCTTGAGCAGTGTGGTATATTCCATTCAATTATATCCAATATATTATGTTATTAATTTTCTATACTTTGTTGTGCCATAATACCCCACTATATAGTGTGCTACACTGTGCTATAGTGTATCCTGTATTAATTGCACTGTGTTATACTGTTCTATACCATACAATTATGTGCTAAGTTGTGTTGTATTGTATTCTAAGTTGTGTTGTGTTGTATTGTATGACAATACTCCTGAGCTGTCCTGTGGTATGCAATGCCATTGCACTATATTGTGCTGTACTGTGATGTGTTACACTGTTCTGAATATGCTTTACTGTGTTTACTGCACTATACTGTGTGGATACCATACTTTGCCATATCTTAATGTGTTAAGCTGTGTCATATTGTATTGTGTTGTGCCACACCATACTCTACTGTTCAAGTGCCATACAGTGATTATATGCTGTACGGTACTATGCAGTGCCTTCACTATAGGCTATATTACTACACTACATTGTGCTGCACTATGCTGAATGCAGTGTCGCACTATTCTGTATTGTCCTTTACTTTTTTGTATGGCACCATTATGTGGTATACCGCACTGTGCCATATACCCACTGTGCTATAAATTATCTGTATCATATTGATTTGTACTGAGCTGTTGTGTACTCAATTGTGCTGTACAGTACAATACTGTTCTTTTCTGTGCCAAATGGCTGACAGTGTATATTCTTGTGATGTTTTGCACTGCTGTGCCACACTAACAGTACAGTACATAGATTGGACTGGGCTGTGGTAAACTTTTTTTGGCCCATGACGCCCTGCTTTAGTATTTTACTTTGTATAATCCCGGCAATACTTCTCAAAGCTGAGAGGGTATTGCACATATAGCTCAAACAATCACCTCAAACTGTATAATTTGTGCTGCACTGAATTGTTATGTGTTATAAAATTTGCTGTATTTCACTGTGCTATGTAATCTGAACCATGTGGGAAATTGTGCTGTACTGTCCTTTGGTGTACTGCATTCTCAGGAATATTGTACTGTAATGTACTGTGCTATACAAAATTGTAATATATTTTGTTGTACTGTAATGAAATTTACTGTATTTTGTGTTGTTATAGCTATCATGTCTTGTTTTAACTAATTATAGTGCATTGTATTGTACTGTACGACAAGGTACAATGTAACTGCCATGTTTAAATTTAATATAATACAACACATCACAACAGAATATTAAAAATAAGTTGTAATAAAACACTGCATCGTTGAGCTGCTGTGACCAAAATTGTCACTCCTCTTATCTGAATATTTATATTAAACACGAAATAAAACATGTGCTCTTACCTGAAACACGAATAATGTAGTTCTTGTTTCCCTTTTGTATACGTTGTCACGTTTTTTTTCTTGAGTGCAGTTGAAAGGAAAGCAATCTGAGCGAGTTAAAACTGTTAAAACTAGCCGAAAATACGACGCCATTTTGCTTGTCCAGGCTCCTATAACAAATAACTCCAATAAATGGAGTTATATTTGAATAACTCCACTAACTAGTTCGCCAGTATCCTCTAACTCCTCAAAAAGAGTTATTATAACTCCTGATATGGGGTTAACATAGCCCTAAAATTTTAACTCCACCAAAAAGCAGTAATAGGGGAGTTATTTTAACTCCCTGAAAATCTGTTACTCCTCTCACAGAGTTACTTTAACTCCAAATTTGGAGTTAAACTAACCTTAAAATTTTAACTCCACCAAAAAGGAGTAATAGGGGAGTTATTTTAACTCCCTGAAAATAACAGTGTTGGGATGGTAATGCAATTTGTAAAATATTCCACATTTTATTTAATAAAATTTAATTATATACATTGTTTTTGTTGTTTGTATTAACACCGTGGACAGTGTATATTTACACCTTTGGACCCTGTAAATAAACACCTTTGGAGGGTATACCCATCCTAAGCCAAAGACGTTTAAGAACAATTATCGAGGTATTTGCATGATAAAATATATTTAAAACTGCTCTCCATATAAATGTAATGCATGGTTCAATTCTTGCTTTTACCAAGTAAACCCAGGGATTTTCAATGTCCCCCTCCTCCCGTATAATTCGCTTGAAGTGACTGGGGCAAGGTAGCTATAAGTATAAGTAGTTATATTAAAGTCAATTAAAATTTACAAATTGAGCTTTTTGAATATAGACCATTGCAAAATTTTTTTAAATTTGTTTAACCCTTTATAGTGGCAATGTCCCTACTTTAGTATATTACTCCGTCTGGTGCCAGACAATTTTACTCAAGGGCAGAATGAAGACTTGCCACAAGTCGACCTCGAACGAAACGTCGGCTCACACTCGCTGCTTGCGTTTCACTGTTTCACTGTATAAAATATTCCTCATAAACTCGCTCCAATCGTCGCACAGCAGAGTCTTTGGAAAGGTAAAACCAAGTTTAACATCCCCTGTTCAAAACGGCTTTCCGTGTCCTCTTAGGCAAGCCTGTCCAGCTGGAGAACATCTGTCGTAATACTATTATATTTTGGCTGTTAATTTTGTTTAGCGAACAAACGATATTTACCAAACCCAGTTGGAAGAACAGCAACTACATAGTCATAGTTCCCATGTAATAAAAGCTGAAGAATCTGATTTCGAGTGCGTCGGTAGCAAAAAGAAGGAAAAATTTCAAAGACTAAACGCATTTTTAAGCCGCTCTAAGCACTTAAATTTTGTGGACACTCTTAGGTTGGCGCGGGCCATCTTGGATTTTCTAATACATTATTATTATACACTTAATGTCTGCTCCCGAGGGAAATAGTTAGTTTTGTTTTCCCGAGAATCTCAATGTTTCCCGAGACGAAGTCGAGGGAAACATTAAGATTCGATGATTGCATCTAACAATTTTTAGCTTTTTACTATTTTTTTCCAACCTTGGTCTTAAAATGAGCTAAAATTACTGAACTAATTATTCAAAATTGACATTGTCTTTTAACATAGCAGAGAACGACTATTAATTTAAACACATTATCATTGACTTTATAGCTTACTATGTTAATCAAAGCATGTTATTAATACATGTTTATTTTCCTGTTTATGACTGACTTGTTTATTACTAACACAAAAGATC
>CACRXK020008223.1:0-21241 GCA_902702795.2 Paramuricea clavata
AACTTTCGCTGTTGAGTTTCGCCATAAATTGTTGAATACTTTGACCAGCATATGTGCATTATGTATTTGGGTAAGATGTTGAAATATTGTACTATTTAAACGGCCCAAAAATAGTAAACAGAAAACACCCGTACCCGTTTGTCGTTTACGTGTAGACTACGGTTTACCGCGGGGAAACCGGTAGAAATTACGGGTAAAATTGCTGACATCAGCAAAAATTGGTAAACAAAATGGCGATACTCGTACCCGTAAACCGGAACATCTTAACCTCTCTATTTATAATATATGCACCCTGTCAATATTTTACGCATCTTTGCGTTCAAATTTTAACAATACGTTTTTCAATGGTTTTCGTTTTTTGGGGGACACCCTGTAGAGCGTTTGCACTCATTCCCCAGAGATCAACTGAACAAAAGCCATGGCGGTCATGTTGGTGTTCCAGGCAAGAGTCTAATTAAAATTCTTTTGAATTAACCTTTGTGACACCGCCATTTTTGGGTGGCTTTTCAGGCGAAGTCTGCGAGATAAGTTGGATAAATGATTTTTTGGATAAATGATGGCAAATTTGCTTTGTAAATGTTAGTTTATTTTGGAAAATTGCTTTTCACATTGTTTTAATTGTTTGCATCGGTTCACGAGAATTTATAGATGCTACCCAAAAATGGCGGACATTCGTCATCATGAGAAAGGCTAATTGGAACACCAACATGGCGGCTGTGACGTCATGTGCAAACGCTCCATACGATAGTTCAACTGCCAGATATAAAACGCCTAATAACATGTATTTAACAACATTTATAAATTACAAGAAATTCGAACATTGACATGCACATATAATTTTACCTGGATAATTTTATTCTTAACTATAAGAATGGATGAAAGAAAAATGGTACACAAGTTCTTCAGTCAAAAGCCAGTCGGATACCTCCTATATAGGTGGGCTATTATTGTACAACAGAACTGCAGAAGGTGGTCAATCTATATACTCTCTACTTTGAGCATGTTTCAAGTCTGATGAGAGTTTGATCGGTAATATCCACTTTAATTCTCATCAATTGTTCTCCTTCGATCAATGCTGGGGCCTGTCCACAAATTGCTCAAAATTTTGAAAAAAGTTGCTAGTTTTTAACGAAAGTTGCTCAGTGGGAGCCAAGTGTTTTAAAAATATGATTTGTCAAAATTCTCACATTCGCTTGAACTGCATGGTGCTGGACAAATAAGTGCGTTAAGCCCGTTCTCCACTAGTTTGTTCGCGCGAACAGTAAAAAAGTAGGAACTGTCCAACTTTTTCGCGGCGAATTTTTTCGCTGACCAACCACATTGCCAAGATTTGTTTTTCGCTTCGCGTCGCGCGAAAAAGTTCGCCTGGTGGAGAACAGGCTTTAGAGGTTTAGAGCATCGACAATTCCTCGTTCTCAGTTGGCTCATGCGGACAATTTAATACATGTCGTATAAATTACGTGACAGAGAACTCTTTTTCAACTTGTATTTATTCAATACTGAGCTTAATTAAACAAGTTAAAACGACAAAAAATATAAATCTTTTTAAAGATTGAATGTTAAAACATTCCTCCATTGGAAGTTTATTCTAGCAAAATTGTATAATTAATTGCTGAATTATATATGGAAAAAATTCCAAATAGTTGCTTAGAGAAGTTGTCGGCTCAAAGAAAAGTTGCTGGTACAAGGAAAAGTTGCCAAGACGTTGCCGAGCAACTTGTGGACAGGCCTAATCGTTGCACGAGAGTCGGATGACTAGAAACTCTCGCTTGCCAGCTCTCATGTATTCTCATTTGACCAACTACAGAACTGTTTGTTAATAATAACAGATCTCCATGATCGTATGCAGGTAAGCCGTTGATCCAGGTATATACACAAATGATAAGAATGACAGACTTGAAGAGTCCGCTAAATATCTCCCTGATCACAAGAAATTTTCCTCAATTTATTTAAATTATAGTCAAACATAGACACTGGCCAACAAAACACCTGTACAAAAAATTAAGGGGACTGGACGCCACCATTCGGTACGCTTGTGAAAGAGCACATTTTTAAATAACAAAAATAACAAATATAAAAATAGGTACGATAGGCGTACATGTCTGGAAACGGAAGGAAATGCATACGTTTCTGGCGATGCATATAGTAAATGCAATTTTGTCTGACCTATCAGTTCATGGCTAGTGGTTCCCTTTTTTTGTACAGTTCACGCATTGTCTGGGAAAATGGAATGAATAACAGGGTACTTTTGTGGGAACTTCGTCTTTGGCTCACGTCCACAAAGGCTCGATTCCAAATGTTTCCATAGGAACATCTTAATTCGTGGCCATACAAGTGATTTTGTTTGCCAGGTTTACCTTAAATGCTTAGATTTTCAAATGCAGAAGAAAAGCATCCAAAGTTTTTCATTGCAAAGCTTCTTTCACAAGCGTATACCTGAAGTTGTCCTTCTTCCTTATCATAAGTTCAACATTTTTATGGCTGCGTGCAGAGTTGACATAACATGGCGTAGAAACGTGAACTGTCCATGTAAATAAATAGTTGTGTTAGTTTATGATATATATAAAACAACCTTGATGTAATATTATATAGGCAATAATTTAATAAAGACTAGTTTTCTTCATGATGCGGAGAAATTCAGCTTCGTTGATTTCACCATCACCATCTCTGTCTGCTTCGTCAATCATTTCCTGAAACGACAAACAAATGCGAAACTGGTCAAACCATGAATCAAGTTGAAAAATATCTATTGAATTACAGACTGAGAATGACAGGAAAGGATGGTGCATTTACTTTTCTTAAGGCACAAGCCACACTGGGAGAATTGTTGCCACGGCCTTAGCCAGCCTGCCGTTCTCCAGTTAACTACCTTTGCATTTGGATGGCCATCAAATGAAAGGACGGGTTTTGGACGGCTGATTATCATGTTGATGCCTTTCGCAGAGCTTCTAAATATCTGTAGCTCGTACTGAACTTGTCTTGATGGCTTCGATTGGCAATATAGTGCATGTAGCGATCATACATATGCAATACTAGGTCGTTATATTTTAATATTCTCATTGTTTTATGCCATTTATACCGAAGAACTTCTGTTACCTCTATTAATCACTAACAGTCAATGAGTCAAATTGGAGGCAGTTTGATTCTCAATAAAATACTTAATAAACCATAAAAAATATGCAGTAATAATATGCAAAACTGCCAGGGAATATGGCCAGACAGTCAACATGTTAGAAACTACGTCTGAGTAAATTCTGTTACAACAAATATGGGTTGTAACATGTCTTAACATACTGTTCAGGCTGAAGACTATGACAAAACAAAAGAAATTTTATTTTCTGCAACAGTATCTTCAAGGTCAGCATTCAACACAACAATCGGCTATCGGCCATTTTCCGAGTAAAACGCCACGACTGCACTGCGCTCAAAACATGCGACCATTTTTTCCATATTAATTTGATATCTTCTTCCCTCAAGACTCAAAATGTCATAATGTTGAGGTATTATTCATCAAATTAATTGCTATACAGCCTATACCACAGTATTTTGAATTCATATTCAAATTTCGTATATGACGTGAAATAACAATGCAATACTTTTGTTTTCTTCAATTGAATCCTACAAAAAATTAGTGGCCCGATCACGTCCGACCAAAACATGGGTTTGTCTGACGTACTGTCAGACCAATTTTTCAGCAATGACAATGTACAGTATGTATTGCAACAACTCTACATAGGGCAAACACTTGACGAAACAAGCATCGTAAATTCTCAAATGTCTTAAATGCAGTCATACTGTACCTGCAATTCTTCGTCAGTTAAGTTTTCCCCAAGTTCTTTCGCTACTCTTTTTAAATTCTTGAACGAGATCTTGCCCTAAATGTGTTTCAAAAACATATATCAATCATCACAAACACATTACACTATGGTAATATCATTTTACACGTCTACCCGTTTCTGGTCGGTTAGAGACATCAGATTTTTGTTAATTTTTTACATGGGAAATTAGAGAAAAAAGCCCATCTGGTACTAATTTTTAATACCACACATTCGCGAAACTTCTTGTTCAACCAAGTAGATCCTAGACGATTAGTGCCTCCACTTAGCATGCAGAGGAACTTTTCCTCGGCTATATTAATTCTGTTATCTGATACGTTAATTAAAAAAGTTTAATAATAATAATAAAAGTAATAATTGATTTACTTTTTCTATATTCCAAATTATGGAAAATTGCGCAAAAGTATACAGGGGACTTCAATACTTTTAAAAGGGATTTTTGACGAGAATACCTACATAGAATCTACTCTAAAACTGACGAATTGTCTGTCGGCTATAATGATCGTTTGAACAAAGGACGGATCAAGTGTCGTGCAAATCAGAGCAAAAATTGAATTTAAAAAAGTAACGTTTTAAATAAAAAAAAAACTATGTCTAAAGTAATTAATTTTTACTCTTAAGAGTTTTGGTTATACGTTTCGCACACAAGGTTAGAGACAGGGTTGTAATTGGGGTAAAGATCAACGTGAAATCACTTCAGTGACTCTAACAATAAATTCATTAATATTTTGACGATATGGTTGTTTTTGTTAAAAGGTGGGGGCACCTCACAGTAATATCTTTCGCGAAATCTATCACCCACCGTTTCATCGTCGTCGAACAATCTAAACGCTTTTAAAATTTCTTCCTTTGAATCCTTTTCACTCTAAAACACCAAAAAACATAACCTCTTTCAAGACAACAATGACTACATTTCATTCACCCCTGTTCATGTATTCATTCATTCATTTCGTCAGGAAGGTCTGAGGACTGTATTATTTAATGTTGAAGCGTTTTTGTTGATGGGAAATTCGGGCGAAAATTATATGCATACATTTTAGGCCTGACTGGGACCGCCTGTGAAAAATGCAACTATGGGCCCCCTGGGAGGAATCAAATCTGTTGTCCTGCCATTCCAATGCAGCGCTCTGTCCACTGAGCTACAGAGTTCAGCTACTTATCATTTATAGACCCGGAGCGAGGGGGATTCGGCGTAATATTTCCCGAAGTGATGATATTTTCCGAGGGGCTTTGCCCCGAGGAAAATATCATCACTGAGGGAAATATTACGCCGAATCCCCCGAGCGGAGGGTCTATAAATGATATATTATGCCGAAAGTTAAAGAACTCACTAAGAGTCTATCAAGTTCAGAATAAACTTTAAAACTTGCTGAATATTAATAACTACGCGAATACAATTTTTAATTCCTTATCTATACCTGATTGACGTTTTCTCCTTAAAATATTTGAGCAAGTATCCTTTGGATCGTTGAAAGTAACGTACGTGTTGAAATATTTGGTTTACTTGATATTAAAATCTTCTGTAGTTCTGTACAAGCTCGCGAACGCCATATTGTTTCAGAATTCAGAGCGTGGTGTCCACGCGTCGCGCGTGAGATACTATAATATCCCACGGTGGATCTGCCGTGGGATATTATAGTATCCCACGCTGGATTGCGAAATCATGAATTTGAGTGAAATACCGTAAAAAATCACACTACCACGTGGTACAAATGATGTTTTTTCATTGGACAATTTGAATTTGAGGTATAATATTGTACATTATGCCACGATGAGGTACTGTATAAGGGTAAATATTTGAGATTTGGCTAAATGCTCCGTATTCTTACCATTTTAGCAGTCATCATTTGAAGAAATTCATTGAAATCAATTGTTCCTGGAAAATAAAATAACATGACCAAATGATTTTGAATGTTCTCCATATTTGAAAACGACGAATTCTTAATATCCTGGACTTTGGCAATAAATTATATTATTATATGGCAAGCTTTTGTTTTGACGAATCGCGCAATTTGATTGGCTGCTGACGAGGCAGGATTTCCCCGTATTGCCTACGTAATTTTTATTACCCTGCGACGAGACCCGAGTTTCAAACAGCAAAAAGTGTCTAAAAGTCTTTCAAAACTATTCAAAACGAAGAAAAATAAACCTAAAATAAAAAGAGGAGCAACTGCTGTGGTTAAAGAACTTTCTCCATACGTTTTTGCTAGCGAAAGTCAAAATTACAAGGTAAATTTTACAATGTTTATAACTATAAAAGCAGCCAGGAATAGTTGTGTTTTGACAATGCGAAGAGCTGCAAATTTTATTTGCAGATAGCCAGGAGGAATTTGACATCATCCTAAATAAAAAATACAACTAAAACAGCCACAGATTTATAATTTTTCCCTGAAAATGTCTGTTTTTGTTAGATAAAAAGAGACATAAATATGAGATGAAGCGAACTAAAAACGTACTTGTTTTTGTAATTTTATTGAATTTTATTGTTTTCATATTTGTTGTCTTTGATTAAATGACGAAATACCTCGTATTTTTCTTGAAATACTATCCAAACTGTGTTAGTATTCTATATAAAAAGTACTGTAGAGCAGTTTTACTAACCAAAGAACATTAATTTTTTTACAATTGTTTTTTTTTGCAAATGTTTCCGGACTTTGTACTTTGCCCGGCCCTTGCGTGACCTTTTCTTCCATTTTTTACAAACGCACAATGCCATATAATAAAAAACTTACTGACCTCAACCGTTCGGGCAGAACGGGAAAATATCCAACCTCGGTCTTGCTGTATTGACCCCGCTCGTATTTTTGGTATATCCTGTTCCTCGGTTGGATATTTTCCCGTACTGCCCTCACTCTCGGTCAGTAAGTTATTAGTAGTAGCTGGTACTTTACTGTATACATGCAATAAAGACTTTACTGTATACATCCAAAAAAATATGCGAGCGACAAATAAAACAGTACAGTTTTAAACATCAATTTAAACATAATGCAGGGTTCGAATTAGCAGGTCGCAATTCGCAATTTGCGAGCCGATTTCTTGCTTTTGCGATTCGAAAATTTTATTTTTGCGAATCGAAATTTTTTACGAAATGACTTAGTTTTCAATTTTTGTTTTTCTAAAAAAACATATGTGAAACGATAAAAAAATACCTGATATATTTTACATATTTACGCAATTTAGGACGAAGTCAGAGGGACGAAGTTTACGAGGAAATTTAATAGCCGCCATCTTGCCGCCCCAAGCCCGGTCAAGGTTGTTTACATCACGGTTTTCGGCTTTTCGCACATGTCGTGAACAGAATGGCGGAGTAATCAATAATCTGCTTCATTAAACACGGTAGTAATCTTAGAAGAACATACATAGCCAAATAAGTGTATTTTCAATGTATAAACTTGAACAATAATGAAAGAACAAGTAAATGGTAAACTAAAAAACTGTATCAATTCTTTCTCAACAAAGATTGAAGTGTAAATTATATTCGTTAACACAATTTGTTCCTCGAGTGCACGCCAAGACTTACGAGTTGCGGTAGCTACAAGAGTGAACAACGGCATTTAGTTATTATTAAAACGGTGTTCTGTTTTAACAGAAACTTTAAACTTAAAAATTTCCTTTATAAGAAGCTTGTGAAGCGAGTTTTCCGGAAGGGCAGGACTTCATTTAAGATGTCTATTCGGTATTTTGCGGGCAAGAATCTCAAAATTTTCTTCCAAAAAAATTGCGAGTCGACTTTTTCTCCCTAATTAGAACCCTGCATAACGATCACTGATCTCCATCATACCACTTAATACTTATACAATCCACCTCAGTCTTGTTTTGACACGAACCATCTCTTTATTAATACGTATCTCATTTCAAAAGCTCAGATTGCTTACCTGAGCCATCTTTGTCAATATCAGAGATCATCTTTTTAATTTCTTCTTTCTTTGGTTCAAAACCTAATGCTCTCATTGCAACCTAAAATTTAAAATTATAAAGTTACAGAACAAGGTTTGCAGAAAAATACCGATAGTGAAACCATCGAGACTCAAGTTCTTGCGCAATCAAAATGTCATAATGTTGAGGTATTATTGATCAAATTAATTGCTATACAGCCTATACTACAGTACTTTGAATTCATATTCAAATTTCGTATATGACGTGAAATAACAATGCAATACTTTTGTTTTCTTCAATTGAATCCTACAAAAAATTAGTGGCCCGATCACGTCCGACCAAAACGTGGGTTTGTCTGACGATGTCTAAAGTATGTCAAAGTCATTGTAAGGTGGGTTAAGTCGGGTAAAGGGAGTTGAAAGCATGCAAAAGCAGTTGTAATCCGGCCTTAAGTCGATCTAAGTAGGGTAAAGCAAGGTTAAAGTATGTCAAAGTCATTGTAAGGTGGGTTAAGTCGGGTAAAGGGAGTTGAAAGCATGCAAAAGCAGTTGTAATCCGGCCTAAGTTGGGTTAAGCATGGATAAAGTATGCCAAAGTCATTGTAAGGTGGGTTAAGTGTCAGACCAATTTTTCAGCATTGTATGTATTGCATCAACTCTGCATAGGGCAAACACTTGACGAAACAAGCATCGTAAATTCTTAAAATTTTCAGTCATACTGTACCTGCAATTCTTCGTCAGTTACAGAGATTTTACTCAAAATTAAAGATGGCGGATTTCAATCAGAAATGTGCCAAAATTATCAAATTCTTCTTGCCACAATGTTCTGATATTCCTACCTTAGTCACAAAAGTGGAATGGCGTAAAGCTCCAATAATTAATGTAATTATTTTATGTGTGCAGTCGTATCGTTAGGGTACTGAATGTATTTTTATAATAACGAACGTGTGCCCCCAAGCCACTTTTACTAAGTTATGATATACTGGTAAAGCTATATTGCAATATTTCAATCAACCGTTGCCACACAATTTGATGCAAAACACTGTCTTTTCTTGGCTTCCTGGGTTGTAAGCCAACTGTCAGGAAAGTTTGATTATGTTAGCCGATGTGCGAATCTGTGTAAACATTTTATCACATACACGTGTGAAAACTGGCAAACGTGCTGCATCACATCAGTCAGTTCCTCCCGATTCATTCAAACCTTTTGGCAGGTCATTTCTGGATGACTAATGCAAAATAAAACCGCATGATATAGATATCATATCATCCAACGATATTCGTACATAAGTACATTTCTGATTGAAATCCGCCATCTTTAATTTTGAGTAAAAATTCTGTAAACGTATCTGTTTTTCTAATCCTTGACTTGAAATCACAAATTTTATTCACACATACACAAAACTAAACAAGTAAGTTCAAAACATAACTTTTGTTAGGACTTTCTTTATTTATGGTGGCAAAGAACAGGATATACCATTTTTTATGGGGGGGGCACTTTTTTTAGCACCCCCTGTATAATACTGGTTTACAGGTAAAAAACTATTATTATCTCGCCGTTGAGAACTTGTCTTTACGACCGTGGAAACCTGGTCTAAATGAACAGCATTTACTTTTGCGTGGAATTGTACATTAAAATTGCATGCATCAAGTTGAATAATTAATTTGACGTTTCAAATAACCTTTAATTCTTTTGCATCAATAGTTCCAGATCCATCAGCATCAAACAAATCAAATGCCTCTCTGATTTCTTGCTTTTGTTCTTCAGTGAGCTCAGGCTTAGGACCTAGAGCATTTATTATAATGAAGATATCAATTCAATAGAAACCTCAGCTGCCCCTTTTTTCAGGCTAAATCAACATAAAACTCCCTTCTATTTAAAAAGGAAAGTGATCTGTCTTTAGTCTATGTAAATGGCAGGCAGGCCTGTCACTGTTTTTCCTGTGGGCAAGAGAAAGGGAAATCCATTATATAATGGCAACTTGCAGCTTGCTTATAATTGAAGTGGATGTGCACAAGTTAGGTAAATCAGTAAATTTACATTTTACCGTACCCGTGTAACCATTGAACACATACTGTACTGTATACCACCCTCTAAGATCAGTGATATACCATCGAAAACATGCTTTAAACAAAAGTCTTGCATAAATTGTTTGGTACTCAAATCTACCTAGTATAGTCTACATGATGGAAGTGAGATCTTATCCAGGACCTGGGCGTTCAAATTTGGGGCTTGGTTTTTTGAGATTTACGAGCTAGTCAATTTCTTAAGGTGGTGTAAGGACATGCACCCTGTCTGGTAATCAACCTCGTATCCAGGCTCTCTCCACTACAAAGAGCCTGGGTACGAGGTTGCCTGGTAATCTTGCATTACAGTTAATCTTACATTATTGTTTAAGTGTCTTTTTTTACTCACAAAGTTGACTGTCGATGATTATAAATACACTTTAGACATAACGAAATTTTGTAGATAACAGCGGAACACAATGACAAGACATTTGATTGTAAAATATAGAATATTATTACTTAGATCCATATTCTGTCAACTGATTAATTTTGAAAGATTTTTAGAACCCAGCCACCCAAACCCCACTCTTGAAATGGATTGGGCCTAACAAAAAATATCCTATAAAAGTAAAACATAAGGAAGGTACAGTAGGTCGGAAAAATTTTTGCTTCACACATTGGTTAGCAATAGCCATGAGTGTGACAGTTGGCATTGCCAAAAAACATAAAATATTTCAAGAAGCAATACCTGTCGGCAATGGACACCATTTTTGGCATACAGTAAAGCAAGAAATGAAAAAAATAGGGATGGTACACAAGCAAACAACTTGGCAGAAAAAGAGGTCTTGTTGGGAGACTGGAACGACAGGATATTTTTGGCTAAGTCTGAACTGTACTGTACTATTAAATACTGTACTGTACGTATGACAAATACAAAATTTTTTTACCAGTTTTCTTCCTTGTTCCTGTTGAAAGAGCTGCCTTTCTATAGGATGTAGCCTTTTAAGAAAAAAATCCATATTTGAAGGAGACATAAAACTAAAATTAACCCACGTTCGGCTAAAAAATGGTCACGGTGTAATGCAAATATATACAAAATTTGCGAACTTCAAACTGGGGCTATATTTTCCTCATTTTACAACAATTCCCAACCAAACTTTGCAATTTTACTCATTATAAATTATTAATATGCTCTTTCCAGCTATGGTAAGGCCAAAAAAAAAATATGTGGGTTTCCGGTTTCCCGACCCTACCTAGCTTTTGGACGTCGAAATCCCGACCCTAAACTTTTTTATTGGATCATGTTGTAAGTGTTTCCACTTAGAGGAAAAGGTTTGTGGAAAATTGAAATTTGAGGCAATATTAGGGAAATTTATCTTTGGATGTGGAAGCACTGACTAAACAAAATGGCGTCCGCTTGTTCGGAAAAATTAAAAAAAAAGTTTATTAAAAAAAAAGTTAAAATCGACCTACCCTGCCTAAATTTTTATAAGAAGAAACCGGAAACACACATATTTTTTTTTTGGCCTAATGGATTTCGTTCTTCTTGTCTAGATCAAAATTTCGTCTGTAGTTGGAATCATCCATCACTATTAGCATAATTCAATACATAGTAGAGCTGTGCGGTTCCAAATATTTTATCTCGGTTCCGGGTTTTTTGGAACAAAAAAACCTTGGTTCGGTTCGGTTTCGGTTATTTTCAAAAAAAGAAGAACAGTGTATTATGAAGAATTATGTATGTTTCGAGCATTTTTACTAAATAGATGAATTTATGCCTTTGTAAGTTTTTATAAAACTCTGAATATTTTAAAAGAACAATTGGAATTTATTTATGAAGATGAAATAT
The DNA here is from genome assembly GCA_902702795.2 of Paramuricea clavata. NCBI lineage: Eukaryota > Metazoa > Cnidaria > Anthozoa > Malacalcyonacea > Plexauridae > Paramuricea > Paramuricea clavata. Next base: position 11,562 of record CACRXK020008223.1, read on the forward strand.
TTCTTTGTTTTTAAAAGCAAGTTCACAACAATAAGGCGTAGCAAAAAAAATGTTGTGTTTCCGGTAACCCGACCGACCTGAAATTTTCCGCCGACCTGAAACATTTTTTCTATTTTTTTCATATTTAAAGTCCAGAATAATCTGAACTAAATACAAAGTCTCTCTTATCTTGTTAGCTTATTTCCCAGCATATTCCCATGTAATACTGTAATTTCAATTGTCCGGAAAGTCATTATCCACGCCGTCTAGCAGAGGGCGTCTAGATTATTTCTGACACATTTATTTCCGGTGGTCATTTGAAACATGTTTATTTCCGGTGCATGGTCATTGAAAAATGTGACCACAACAAAAGTGGCACAAAAAAGTTGGTGAATATTGATATTACAAGAACGTTCCTTGAAATTTTCAACGCTCACCACGGACCAATTGATTGCAGGGGAAATGGCCTAGAACCTATTTGTCACCGTCAATATGGATCGACGAAGTAAAATAACATGACAAGATTCTATTTATAGATAATTGTTTTTCATGTTCGTTTTATAAGTAATGTGACTCTACAAAAGTTATTTATATACAGAGCTATTTAATCCAGTAGTTTAGGAATAAAAAGTTTAATCTGTTATTAAACTGATTTCTTTTCGTGTGTCTTGCTACGCGATCTTGATTACAGATATTCCTATTAGTATGAGTCACATAAATGTTGTTTAAATTCATCACAAATTCAATGTAGGGTTGAATTGACATATAGTATTGGCACGTTGATAAGTTGATAATCTTATTTTAAAAATAAAAAAAAATTAATAAAATAAAATTATTTTCCGACCTACTGACCTGATTTTAATAAAAGTTCGTTACCGGAAACACAACATTTTTTTGCTACGCCTAACTATCACAACTAAAATATCAACTATTTGAGCACTTAGTACAGTGCATATTGTGCACAAAGAGCACAATCTTGTTATTTTCCAAACATTTCAACCTGCAATCAGGTGGGCGTTTGGCGGGCGTTAAACGGGAAATTAAAACCGAAACTACAGGTTCTTTTGCGTATAATTTTTCGGTGCTGAAAAAATTACCGGAAGAACCGAATTTTTCGGTTAACCGCACAGCTCTAATACATAGTCCCCTGGAAGCAAACAGCGCCATTTCTGGCTTCAGCTCGGGACAAGGGCACTGATTCCACTCAGCTATTTTACCCGGGGAAAAGTAACATCACCGTTCAGTTCACCAATAATTGTGGGCGTGTGGTTATGTTTCATGGGTGGACCTCACTGATCTCAAAAATATCACTGTTTGCCTGAAGTGGGATAAGCAAGGTTTCAATTTTCGAAAGTTTACATGTATTTGGAAAATCGTTTCATGCAATGAACTTTTAAAAATTAATTGTTTTATAGTTTTATTTAGTTTGTATACATAAAAATGGCCTCATTTCCCGAGAAGATAAGCCTCATTGAAAGTAGCAAATTCCAGTCAAATGTATACAAAAAACTAAATTGCAAGATAACTGAGGCCCATCAAGGGTGTAACCCAGGTCGCTTGTCACTCGTTTTGTAGTTGCTTTGTCGCTTGTTTTATTGTAATAAATGTCGCTGTCACTTTTGACCTATAACACAAATCACGATCTGTTGCTCGTCCCCAGTCAGAAGCCGTTGTTTGTCGCTCTTTTTTAGATAGTCTGTCACCTCTTTTTAAGGAATGTCACCTGTCGGGCATAACCCCTTGGTGGGCCTCATAACTGTCTTAAACAATTTAAAATCATGAACATTTCAATTCTCGGATCCATTTCTGCAAAACTGCTGTGGATAGCAAGATGGAAAATTAGCAAGTCTGAAGACGGTTATTTTAGCTCCGGCAATCAAAACTCCGGCAATGAAATTTTAAGGAAATTTCATATTTAAAAGTAGAAGCAGATTATATTTTTCAACTTTCTCCTTTACTGATCAAATATACGTACTTTGGTTGTAGAAAGTAAAACCACATGGCAGTTCATGGTATTTTCGCCCAAAATACATCAGGGTCAGCGGATTTTTGTATCAAAAACGATAGCAATTCGTTTGCAGAATTTTAGAAGCCACAAATCAGATTGGAGCAAGTAATTAAACTTTATAGTAACCTCAAATCAGTCAACTTAATTTTTTCATTACCAAAAGTTCATTGAAATATGAAATAATTTTTCATAATTTTGTCTGCCGGAGTTTTTGCCCGAGTTTTCTAACTCCGGCTCCGGCAAAATATTCTGGAGCTCCAGCTCCGGTATTCCGGCGCACAGCTCTAAATTGTACAACTTTGTACAGCACTTCTAAGGCATATTTTTAACCTCTGTGTAGTGATAAATACTCAACCTTTACAAGGGGGGAGGAGGAGGAGGGAATTTGGGCCATTCCATTTAATGTACACACCCCCCTATGGACGAGTAGGGTTGGGCGATATTAAAAAAATCATCTCACGATTATTGTCAAGGAAATTATCACGATATTCGATAATATCGCGATAAATGCAATAAAAACAGTGACCACATTTTTCAATTTTAATTAATATCAAAGCATAGCCGATGCTTATATATAATCTCATTAAAAAACAAGTAAAAACAACCAATTAAAGTAATATGAATACTTTTTCTAGTCTAATATTCACTGTTCATAAACCAGAACTGCATATTCATTATCTACTATGTCTCCACTGGCGCAAATGCTGTGTGCACACAGCCCAAGCAATTAAGCCTGCAATTTCATTGTTCAGTGGATTAATTAACAATTATTCGCTGAAGGCGAGGCGATTATCGGTGAATAAAAACCGAGACGAAGTCGAGGTTTTTATTCACGATAATCACCGAGCCTGAGGTGAATAATTGTTTTAGTATAATTTCATAGGTGATTATTTAGAAAAAAATAAAGAATACATGTTTCTTCGTCATTTAATTGACAAAACGGCTTCGGCCGCCATTTTGAAAATCGCTTAGGTGATTATCGCGTAATAATCACCTCAACGGCAACCAATCAGCATGGAGAATTTTCAATAATCACTTATGTAATTATACTAATACATAAATATTAGCTTTTGTGGCGCATTAAATTCGTACTTAATTCAGGAAATAGTTTTAATTCTTTTGAAAACTATATTTTCTAGGAACTGAAAGAATTTTTTAGGACTCTATGTACACATGCGAAGCAATATCACGATAGTCTCCGACCATGACGATAATTTCGATATATCGTCGCTCAAGTTTCTACCTTCGATACGATAATCGCGATTGAAAATATCGCGATAAATCAAAATATCGAAATATCGCCCAACCCTATGGACGAGTTCAATAAAATTTGAACCCCTAAGAAAAAAAAATCAAAGTGCCGACACAAACACCCCCCCAGAAATTAAGAAATTTTTGCCTTACCCCTCAGAAAAAACGCAAAGATTAAAGGATGCCGATGCACACAACCCCTCAGAAATGGCTTTTTCAACCCCCTCAGAAATTCTCATCCATAGGGGGGGGGGGGTGTATATTAAATGGAATGGCCCTTTGCGTATTGCAAATGAGATATCACATATCTATTTTGGAAAAATTCATTTGAAACTTTGCCTACATTCCAGGTTGCCATGCAGTTGATTTATCGTAGCAAATTTGTGAGGACAGATTTGCTTGTAAAACAATACCCTATTTTTACATATAAATAACATAATACATTGAAATAGTTGTCCCAGATAGGAATTCTATAAAGCTATGCAGTCCACTGCAAAACATTGCACAGCCATCTTGGAATCAAAATACTGACACGTAACTTCTCAGCCGAGCAATATTTTTACACAATACAACTTAATTATTATTTTAAAACGTAAACACAACAATATCTTTCCTTGATATCTTCCAAAATGTATAAACGCCAAACGCAAAAGCAGATTGAATATGTCAAACATACCATCGTGTGTCGGTGTGTGGAGACTTTCGGTGCTTCTTTGAAACGCCTATAGATTGTAGCTTCAAAATTTGCAGTTGTTTAAGCAAGAACTTCGTTAAAATGTTGAATGTTTACAATAAAAGATGCCACAGGTTCACAAATGTGTAGATATTTACCGCGCTTCCAGTTACCAAGGAACCCTGGGAAGAAGCCACTGGAAAATTCTAGATCTGTGGGAAAATTAGGAAGCGCAGTGTTTCCACTATAAATGCAGTCATAAAATTATAAGATCGCTGTTATGGAGCGAAAATTGTGGAGCTTTCTCGTTTCTTTTTGTTTTCTTGGTATTTATGATATCGTCCTTTAAGCGATAAAACTGATTTCGCCTTCATGTAAGGTTCATGTAAGCCTATTTCAATCGCCTCTGCGGAGGAGAGAGTCGCCTTACCCCTCATACTGTGATGAGATTGCGCGCAAGGCTGGGACTTTCGGGATGCCCCTGTCCCATCGTGTGAGCAGCTCATGCAACATATAATTAAAATCGACCAAACAGACAACGTTATCCCAGCTCGATCTCAGCGACTTTTATACCGAGTGTGAATTTTATACATTTATTTAGATCTAAACACTCTGGCAGAAATCGAACGTTAGTATGGCCCCTGCGATTCCGGTGCAGAGCTCTAACCAACTGAGCTACAGATAAGGTGATAGCGTGGTAATTAGCATGGTTTTGGAAGACAGCAAGTGGAGTTAAAGCAACACCTAATGGAAAAAGGAGCAAGAGTACTTTCAAGGTGAATGGAAAGTGGCTGGGCTAGAGACTAGAAGTACTAGAGTAATACCACTGTATAAAATCGGCCAACGGAATATTCCAGGAAAATTAAATACAGGCCAATATCAGTTTTGCTGGCCAATGGCCATGTAGAAGCAAGATTACGGAACGAATTCTATGGAGGGTGATTACCGCCAAAATTAATACGTTCTCCCCGTGTTCAAGGAGGGGATTACCGCCAAATTAACACGTTCTACCCGAGTTCAAGCGGGGAGAACGCCTGACATTTCAGGCTATATCGTGACGTAATCAGAGATTGTCAATCTAGTTGCGCCTACGGGTGCGTGACTCTACACGGGTAAAAATTGATCAGGTTGTTCGGCGTTGTTCAAACAGGAGTGAACAATGTTGTGCTGCACCCCGTGAACAATATTGTTAACAAGTTGTTCAACCATCAGTACTGTTGCAAGTTGTTAACATGATTGTCAACAAGTTGCAACAATGTTGATGGTTCAACAACTTGTTAACAATATTGTTCACGGGGTGCAGCACAACATTGTTCGCTCCTGTTTTGAACAACTTGCATCAACATGATGATTTTTACGCGTGTAGTACGATCAATAAAGGTCAATCCTCTAGTACGTTCTGTTGTGTAAGGACAAGGTTTTGTATCTGTGGACGCTATCGTGATAGCTGTTGGTAAATTATTTCTATCCACATCGTATTCTACGTATTCGCAGTGGTTTTAATTCAAGCCAAAGTTAAAGTCATTGGTGCGCGTGTAAACCAACGTACGTGAGTACACATTTGACCTTTCTTTTGTACAGTTGCAATCGTAGGTTCTATATGTTATTAAGTGAACAGTTGCAATCGTAGGTTCTATATGTTGTTAAATGATTTAGTTATTGTAGTATTCAGTTGAAATATTGGCTTATGTTTAGTTAATGCATGTTAGGGTATGATATAGTTCATTTATTGATAGTTATTGCGCATTCGTGCGATCGCGTGATTCATGATATAGTCACGCAAACAGTATTTTCATAGTTTATTAAGTAGATATTTTTTATTGTCATGTTATCTAGTTCGAACCGATTGTATACGACTATATCGATCTTCTATTCTCGTGAACATTTTGGATCCGTATTATAAAGTATAACCTTGTTTACGAAGTGTGTCTGTGTTCATTTGTCTATCATCTATATCGACCGAGTTCGAATAATCTGCGCACCATTCAACCCGAAATCCCGAATGTAACCTTATTGGTTTACAGTCAAATAATTTCAATTGTTAGTCCAGTTCATTGTTGTTTTCTGCCATTGGGATTACATACGCTACGTTTCGATACGATATATACGATTGACGTGCAAAATTAAATTGGCTTTAGTGTCAAGAGAACAACAACATTGACTATTCATTCATTCAGTATATATATATATATATATATATATATATATATATATATATATATATATATATATATATATATATATATATATATATATATATATATTTCCTGAATCAATTTAAAGTATATGCCTGTTTTAAATTTTCTGGAAGCAAGTTCCACTGTTTAGGACCTGGGAAAATAATTGTGTGATGTTTTGTTGTAGCCCTCTACTATTTACACCAGTGAAAAGCGACAGCTAGCAGATTGAAACGTCCATCAATGATTGCGGGTGTGCATGGGATTTTAATGTTTTACAGTATGGGTGCCTATACACTGAGCTACACAACGATATGATACTGTAACGTTTTAAAATCGCTCCCCCAAGTGCTTTCAGTCGGAGGCATAACAAATTTTTTTATCAATCTATGATGCGTGTTTACAAGTTATCGCATCGTCATTGTTGTGAAGTCATGTGACCGGTCTGGGGGAAGCCAAAAACATGGCAGATTTTGACGTTTGCTGATGGTCCTAAATCCCCATGATAGTTACTGCTGATCCACGCGCATTTTGAGCACGCTAAAATTTCATACACAAGCGGGGAGGTCCGCCACTTAAAAATATGGTGAATGTCAGGACACACATTAATAGCAGTATTCTTTTAAGACTTAAGTGTCGATGTTGTTCTGCGTCGTATGTGGACCAAACGGTTTGCCATTTACTCACATGAGTCTCAGAACACCTTGGCATTTCCCCACCTAACCGGTAACACGAGTAGCAGTAAAAGTTAAATGTTAGTTAAATGTCTTGCTTTAATTTTACAGTATTGTTTCAATAGAATTAAATCAAATTTTATCCACAATATATGGTATTAACTCAAAGACCTCCACATGTCCATTATCGTCCACTGCATTAATAATCATAGTCCATCCAATTAATTTTCACATCACGACCATTTGGGGCAGCTTCCCAAAGGGGTGGTAAATCACGTTCATGATTTTGTACAAGCTGAAATAGAACAAAACAACAAAAATTTACAGTTTGCACTGGCAAAAGAAAATCAACTTACTAACGATGAGGTGGCTATAACTAACTGCTTGTGGATGGCCATTTTCTTCCTCCGATGTGGCGATGTATCACCACCATCATCGCATGAGAGGTATTCTTCAGAATCACCACCGTCATAGCATGAGTAGTATTCTTCGCCCAATCACTACCATTGAGGGGATTATTGATTCCATCCAATTCATTTTCCAAATCAAATTTGGGGCAGCTACAAGCTGCAAATAGAAAAAAAATCAACAAATATTTACAGTTTGTACTGGAACTTAGTGAAAACTGCAGATCTGAACTTGCTTCTATTGTTTCACATGGAAATGATAGCACGCTACAATTTCACACAAAAGTGGACCTCCCACTGATCTCAAAAATGTGGTAAATGTCAGAACACACATTAATAGCAGTGTTCTTTTAATAGACGGCCGGCCAAGTCATCAATTTGTACAACTGGATGGCAACTTTATGTTAGAAGCTGGTAACAGGCATTTTCTTATAGTTCAAGCCTTGGTGAACAAGACAATATGTGTTACCACTTCTGATTTTTGCTTTGTAGCCAAAAATTTGAGAATTTTTAAATTTTGCCTATTAAATTACTATGATCGGAAAAAATGTAAAATTTCATGTTCTCTTATACGAAAAATAAACTATACCACTAGAAAGAGCGTAAAAAACTATATATAAGACAATTAAGTGAGTTCTACGTTTTTCCAATCCTATTTCGTGTTTTTAATGTTAAAAAATGCAGAAATGATCAAATTAATGCTAATTAGTACCCTTTTTGCCAACTTTAACCATCTTTAATTCAAAATCGGCTTGGAAATCGCACTAGTCGCCTAATTATCTTATATATAGTTTTTTGCGATATTTCTAGTGGTATAGTTTATTTTTTGTATAAGAGAACATGAAATTATACATTTTTTGCCATCATAGTAATTTAATAGGCAAAATTTTAAAATTCTCAATTTTTTGGCTATAAAGCAAAAATCAGAAGTGGTAACACACACAGTCTTATTCACCAAGGCTTGAACTATAAGAAAATGCCTGTTACCAGCTTCTAACATAAAGTTGCCATCAAACCCTTTTTAGAGGCACTTTTTGCCACCTTGGCCAGCCGACTAATGCTACTTTCAATGAAACTTAGTGGATTTGTTGCACATCAAATAAATGCTAGCCATAAACATATTCAAGTCAATCGAAGAGAATGAAGAATTACACTTTACATAAAATTACCTAGTTGTTGTACATTGATGCAAAAAAAATGCATGACATTGTGTAATGTTTCAAATGGAAATATATTATTTTAATTTTATTTCTATGGTTTGTATTATGATATACATGGGCTATACACTCTTTGGGAACTGTGGACAGAGCATTTCTATGATCTGGAACTTCAGTCCTAAACACGATGTGTGGGTGCGAAGATGGTGTGAAGGAACAGAACTGTACAGATTAGAAATATAATTACTTGTATTTTTCAAGGAAAAACTATGAATGAAAGAGGAATGAAAGAGGGAATAAATATCCCAAAGATATCTGTTGTACATTTAAAATTTAAAAATTGTAGGCCTACTATTAAGGATAAGATTCAGAGAAAAACAGTTATGCAGAACTACATTCTCTTAAATTGTCAAAATTAAAGGCTACCAATCTTGATCTCGTTTCAAATTTGAATAAGGAAAGCTGTCATTTTAGGAAAGTGTTGTTTTGGGCTGTGTAAACTCATGAGGTTACATGTTTCTGGTGAATCTGCGCTTCCTGCAGCAAAAACTTATTAATCGTTTGTGATATAATCCACAAGATGTCTATTTTAACCCAACCCTGTTGATATAAAGATTTCATTCATTCATTCATTCATTCATTCATTCATTCATTCATTCATTCATTCATTCATTCATTCATTCATTCATTCATTCATTCATTCATTCATTCATTCATTCATTCATTCATTCATTCATTGAGTTGCCAAACTTCTTAAATGTGGAATCTGTTTTGTCTGACGAAGATATAATGAATACCACCAGTGACATGGGTATGTCCAATTAACATTTAGAAATAAGTGTATGCAACAACCCCTAGCCTATATTTTCCAAACATTGATTTAACATGAAGTATTAGCAATTGGCCAGCACTGAACACAGGCTCGCGTTGTGGTGTCAAGTGTTGCTCAAGTGTTGTCAAGGCAACATAATGTCACAGTATTTTAATTTTTTTTGCGTAATTTTGCAAGTGGTCATACCACAGAATCTACCGTACATAATTTAAACAAATAGATATGTGAAGTAATTCAAACAAAATGATTTTGAACTTTATTATTCTACTTTGTCTAACGCCTATTTTATTCGTAAAGGGGAAAGTGCTGGCGCTTAATGGGTTAAATAAGATTGTAGTTATATCATGTGTTATGTTTTTTATGCAGTCTCCCTAAATCAGTTGTACCAGGCTATATGGAAATTAGATAAATAGATTTATTAAAAAACACTACATGGCAGTCATTGAGAGACTGAATTACGTAGGTATACAAGTTATCAGTATATATTAATACTTACATTATATTAAAACACTTGAAAGCGTA